>VXBQ01011596.1:529108-597867 GCA_013400175.1 Phainopepla nitens | reverse complement strand
CAGCAAAATCAGGACATTTTTCCTTGCAAAAAAAGCTAATCTGTTTCTACTCTTTGCCTTCTCCATGAACCACTTCCCTCTTTTTTTTTTTTTTCCCCAAGCATCTAAGTTTCATAGCTGAAGACAAGAGGTTAGGCCAAATTTTCACTACTCTATTCCTAAAAATGCTGAAGGTCATCATCCAGAAAATAGTAATGTTTGTGTTCAGTGTTTTGGAAATGGAAGAAAATACTTTTGTAGCCCCCAATAAAATGGTGTTTAAGATATTAGGAGAGAATCTATCTGAGGAATGGGTGGCATTAAATCATCAAACACAGTAATTCAAAAAGCATGCCTGAATATGTGCAGGTACAGATACCAAGTGGACTGACATCCATTTTGTTCATAACCAGCACATAGTCTTCACCCATTTCTCCCCCTCTTTTAGGAAAGGCTATTTCTTTGCAAACACCAGTAGAAGCACTGGGATGGATTAAGTTGTGACTTAATCTATCCTGGTAGATTAAGGTAAGGGGCCATACTGGGTCTGACCACAGAAGTCTTTGATGTCTGTCTAGCCAAAGACTCCATCCATGAGAACAGCCATGAGCAGGCAATAGAGAACTGTCCAACATGTCCCACAGCTCCCCTCCCAACCTCTAATTTCTTCCTCTTCAGAGACAACCTGAGACAGTTACAGTTACTGCTACTTTTAGCAATTCTTGAATGACTTATCCTCGCTGTTCTTGGGCCCAGCCCAGCCACATTTTTAGCATCTCTAACATTCTCTTGCAAGGAGTTCCACGCACCTACAGCTCATGATATACAAATCCCTCACCTTTTGTTTTGCAACTCACATTTACTAACCTAATTTGATGCTTCCAGCTCTGGAAATCTGAATGCTCAGTCCACCTCTCCTTTTCAATCACTCATGATTTTGCAGATATGTATTAAGCTCACCCTCACTCATGTCTCTTCCAGGTTGTTCTCACTTATTCTACTCCCCAACTGGTACCACTTTGCTTCACCATAACAGAAAAAGGTAAGGCACAGTCAAGCTATGCAGAGGAAAATGCTTTGGTTTCTTGACTACTCCATATTTCAGCTTTACTGGTACAAGAAATTATCACTGCAGTAGCTTTGAGTCTTGCAGAGTTTCAGTTATGCATACTCACAAGAAAAAAAAACTATACATGCTATTAAATGCAATTAAGGCTGCACTGTTAAAAGACTGGCAGAGAAAAATAAAGGTTCCTATGGCAACATCAACTCAATTGCTCTGTATTTAATCTATTTGTTCCACTTGTATTATTTTTGTCCAAAAGGTAATTTCAGTCTGGTGATGTTATTAAATAAGCATTTAAAATAGAAAGAATTAACACTGGCTACCACCTTAAATTGTTGCAGGGGTAGTCTCCTTTTTTTAATCTGATGACATTTTAAACAAAGGAAATCTTCAACATGCTAGAATTTTCTTTTCACTGTCTTCCCACAGCACACACACACGCTTTCAATGAGACAGGATAAAAATAGTTCAAGGCTTAGGGCTTTTTTGTTTGTTTGTTTGTTTTATTGATATTTTTTTACAGATCTGATTGGAAGCATACTGGTGTAATTCGAAGGGCATTACTTTTCTGCAGAGAAAATCACTTGTGTGGCCAAATGACTTTAGAACTCCTCAAGAGACTTGGAAATATGGAATAAGTGTATTATCTTCACAGCATGAAGACAGAAACCCTGGGCAGACAGAATACTATATATCCAAGTATCCACTCCCGAGCATCCCTTCAATTACATGAGGAATTGTACCCTATAAAGCTCAAAGAGTTGTCAAGTTGAACAGGAATTTGTTATCAAGCTGACAAAGCAGCTGCACACTTGCAGTACCTACTTTCAACCTTCTCAGCCCTACTTTTCCTTCCTGCAGGGGTGTATTAGATTCATTTTATAGTCAACTTATCAGAACAGCACATTTTTCAGGTGGACTGATTATACAAACTTTGAACCTCTGTGTAGTCCAATCTCCATATTGCAACACTACAGTTGGTTGGAGTACTATTGCATTACTTACCTAAGAGTTCATATATAATGGGGCTAAAAAAAGATTTAGGGTAATATGTCTGTGACTATAAGGAAGCTGCATTTTCCTATTGCAAACATAAATACAGTTATTCACATTTGTTCAGCATTTCCTTTCAGCTGCTAAATTGTGTTCTATTTCTTAATGTTTACTTCTAACTAAACAAACCCCTCTCCTTTTCTGTTCTACACAGGGCAGGGCAAAGCACACAGGTTGATAAAGAATTCTGGTAGCCAACTATGAACAGCTAGACTAAGCATTCCTTAAGTTTCTGGCTACAGAGGGTTTCATCAGTCAGAAAAGATGGCTTGAAAAGCTCAAGAGCCCTCTCCTTCCTTTTTGCTGAAATAAATCCATGCCAATAGGTCAATATTAAACTGATGTGCCTAAATTATATATATATAGTACCCAGGTTATAAAAACCACACAAACCTTTCCCTCTGTTTGAAGAGAATTTTTGACAAAGGTACTTTTATCTATTCCAGCAGCACACTCAAGACCGTAGTGCACTGTGCTGCTAGGGTGTAAAGCAGCAGCAAGTCATCTCTGCTGACAAATAAAGTCTTAAAAGGATGTCATTACATAGCATGTCACTATAAATCTTGCGTTTTCATGCTTAGTCATTCTCAGCTTTTTTCTCCAAACCTTTTACAATTCTATAAGGATGATTTTTGAAACTGAACACTGGAGTTGGATGGAGTATTTCCATGGCAGCTGCAATGGATTACCTCCCATTTGATTAGCTCTGGGTCACATTTCTTCTCTTGGCTACAGCCTCAGGGTGGTTCAGATAATTAAACACCATATCGCATCATCATTTTCTACAGTCACCAGTACAGTCACCACCACTCAGGATAAAGTTGCCCATCCCATTAACATCATCTGGAGTCCTTTCTTATCAGAGCAGTAGCTGCACAGGCCACCACAATGCAATGCACATTGATCACAGTCAAGCATTGCCACAACACTTACTCTGCAAACTGACAAAGCAGGCATATCTAAAAGCCCAACTGATTTTCAAGGATAGGCCATGGCACTTATTTCTAAACTGGAATCTTTTACTGAAGTTAAGAGTTACTGGTGTTTTCACCTTCTAAAAGAACACTGAATAGGAGTCATCCTGTGACTACACACTTAGTAAGGGCAAACTGTGCAACTTAGGACAGTGATCTCTTCAAGTGTAGTATTTTAGTTAGGCAGAAGTCTTGCTTTACCTGGAAAGAGTAGAACCCAGAGTAAAAGCTAGAGCACTGAGGGCATTATTACCAGCAGCTTTCAGAATTGGTGTTTAGAAAAATGGGTGCTTCAGATCTGACTGACTCTTCTTCATCAAACTGGGATGACTATCCAGGACTTCAAAACAGTACAAGTGTTTCCTACAGATGGGACAGAGCTCATGGCTTCACACCCTAATGGCACACTGATCTCACCAGATACAAGGAAAAGACTCTTGTAATGGAGAAGAGGGTCAAACTGTTCTCCCACTGAAACAAAATTATTTAACATGCAGGGGCAGTCAGATGAAATTAAAGTACTTAATGACAAAAAGCTATTTCCCACACAAAAGGATTATTTCTCCCTTCCTCCAGATAATTACTGGAGAGCACTATTTTTGCATTTGTATAAAACCAAAATTGATGTCTTCAGCAACTTCCTGCAAAACCAGCTGTGTACTTTAATTAAGGTATCACTAAGCACACTTGAACACTGTAAATAAGGCCATAATAGCAAGAGCCAGAAATTTAAGAGAGTACATGCCTATCTAGAATCAAGAAAATTGAGAATAAAGCTTTAAAGAAAAAAAATTTGCAAACTGTTCACCAGTTGGAAATAATGTACATTACAATCTCCTCTTTTTTTGTTATATTTTTCATGGAGACAGCAGAAACATTTGTAAAATTAAGTCGAGCTTAATACCATGCTCGATTGGCTAGACAAAAACATTACAGCTGCATGATTATGACCTATTTTTCTAACAAGGCAAAAAACCCACTGAGAGACATGATTGCAGCTTCCTGGGAGAAGAAGGAATGCATTACACTGATGGAATATAGAATAAGGGAGTCCAGAACAGGACCAAGCACTCCAGGCGTGGCCTCACCAACGTTGAGTACAACTCCCTCAAACTGCTGGCACCAGTCTTCCTAATACAGCTCCGAGTGCATTAGTCTGCTTTTCAGCAAAGGCACATTTCTGGCTCAGGTCCGTCTTGGTGTCCACCATGATGCCCCAGGTCCTTTTCTGCAAGGCTGCATTCCAACAGCTGGACCCCAGCATCTACTGGTGCATGAAGTTGTTTCTCTCAGTTGCAGGACTTTGCACTTCCCTCTGCTGAATAGCACAAGGCTGCTCTTGACTCATGGCTCCAGCCTGTCAAGGTCCCTCTGAACAAGAGCACGATCCTTTGGTGTCTCAGCCACTCCTAGATCCTACCTATGTCTCATCCTCCCTCAGGCTGCACAGTCTGCTGATTTCCTCTCAACTTCTCCACCTGGTGACAGCCTTCCCACAGCAGCACACTTCCTGCATAAAAGGAGGCCATCTCTCTCTAGCTCATGATAGGGAGCAGGTCTGGGCACTTCCAGCAACCTGACTCTTGCAGGGCTGCCTTCCCAATCTGAAGCTCTGTCTGGGCTAAAGTCTGTGCTCTGAGGAACGGGTACTCTAAAACGTGGAGAATGCACTGTGTGGCACACTGTCATCATATCTGAAGACTTAGGTTATTCTGAACTCAGATGAGGATCCCTTCTTTGCACCGTTCCAAAGAAACTACTACACCTGTTTGCTGTGCCTGACCATCCCTAATGAGCAGCAGCTCAAAGAAGGCTAAGGACATCCTTGGGTCAAGAGTAGTTGACAGGTTCTCAGCAGTCACTAGGACTTCCTGAGGCCCACATTCCTGTGGCTCAGCTTACCTTTACCATACACGCAGCAGTGGGCACCCTCAGTTTCTCAGAGAGTTCCCAGATGGGCCCTGTCTCCCTAAATTGCCAAGGAAAAACCCAGACTGCTGTGCCTGCTCACTGCCTCTGGCAGCTGTGCTCACAGAGAGCTGTGCTCTAGGCCTGGCTCTCACACAGACCTCCCCACAGCCCCCAGGTACAAGTGAGCTTGACTGCCCCTAATCTGGGGGCAGGGAGATGGAATGTCACTTTGCTGTATCATACATTAATTTAGGCTTACTTAAAAGACACTCTGCCTCAATAGTTTAATGAGACTGGTCAGATGACACTGATTGATTATGCTTTAGGATATGATCAGCTTTATTTTACTCATTCAACAAAAACTGGCTCAGCCTTCCATCTGAAGGAAATAATAACAAAGATGTGCTCTAGAGTTCCAGAATGTAAAAGAGCAGTTTTAGGCCTAATATTATTCAGTTCCTCCCAACTGCCTTCTTACCCAACGGTAAACTAAATTTTAAGAACTAATTTCCTACATCACCTATCCTGTGTTAGAACTTGAATCCCCACAAAAAGCAGTAAATAAATTAAAATGATTGGATATTTGACTGTTCATTTTTCTACCAATATCTTCAAAAATTAATTAAAAAGGACAGCTCAATAGCATTATGTCCATTCTCTTATGTTATGTGGCCCAGAAGATTCTGATTCTGAGCCTTTGTGGTTGTGAATTGGACTGAGGATCTCAAAAAAGCCATAGGAAGGCAGAAAAATCTGCTCTAACAAGCCACAGCAGTATGCCTAAGGGTCATGCTGATTCTTCTGCTACATGGATCAACACAGCGGGAAACTCATCACATTTCCACCAACAGGTTATAAACCACCATCAATCTCAACATGCAAACAACTGCGAGGAAATGTTCATAAGTCATCGAAAAATCAAACTTTCAAAGAGACAAGCTGCAGTATTTGCTCACACTCTCATCAAGGTTTTTGAAACAAACGAAACAGGTAAATGAGGAGTAGCTCAATTGCAGCACTGAAAACTGTGCAAGCAGTCACGCCCTGGAACACTCTCCAAAGTGGTGGTGGCATAATTCACGGTGGTGGTGGCATAATTCACAGAACCTTTCTGCCAATTTACTTAAAATAGTATTTTTACTTTCATAGTTCTTTGTGCCATAAACCAACATCTGCAATCAATGCAATAATTTTGAAACATGCAAGTTTATTATGTTCTTGCACTCTTATGTATAGATGGAGTCTGTGACTTGTTCACAGTAACTGAACAAGGGTAAAGTCAGAGATCTCACTTTCCAAGATATCATCTAAGGCTAGACCAAAATTTGCTTAAACTTCTTGAACAACTATCTATACACAAATGTCTGCCTGTAAGCAATAAGAAATAAAAGTTTCTTTATCGAAAATCTCTTTGCTTACTTCCTCTTTTTTAAGCAGTTATTTCCTAATAAAAGCAGAAAATATACACTGTGGCAGGAATTACACTCGGGGTTTTTTTTTCATTCAAGTCAGTTGATTGGAAGACATCTACAACCACAGCAACATGGTAAAGTTGCAGTCATTATGCTTGTAAGCTAAAAGCTAGATAAAATTGTTAAGTATTCACAGTTTCAGGCAGCTGTGCTGTCCAATTTCTCTGTTGTTTGCAGCTTCATTTTCAGAGAAAAATAGAAGGGTTTGGGTTGGAAGGGGCCTTTAGAAGTCGCCTAGTTCTAAACACCCTGCCATAGGCAGGGAACCTTCAACTAGACTGGGTTGCTCAAAGCAACCAGTAATAATTTCTAGGGATGGGACATCCACAACTTCTTTGGGCAAGCTGTTCCAGTGCCTCACCATCCTCACAGTAAAGAATTTCTTCCATATAACTAATCTAAACTGACTCTCTATCAGTTTAAAGTCATTATCCCCTGTCCTACCACTACAGGGCCTGCTTAAAAGTCCCTCTTGCTTTCCTGTATCCTCCTTTAGGTACTGAAAGGTGCTCTGAAGTCTCCCCAAAGCCTTCTCTTCTCCAGGCCGAACAACTCCAACTCTGTTGGCCTGTCTTCACAGCAGAGGTGCTCCAGCCCTCTGATCATCTTTCTGTCCCTCTGAACTCACCCCAACTGATCCATGTCCTTCTTACATTGGAGGCTCTAGAGCTGGACACACACTCCAGGTGGGAGTCTCACAAGGACAGAGTAGGCGGAGGGAGAATCACCTCCCTTGACCTTGACCTCCCTGGACCTGCTGACTACATTTCTTTCAATGTAGGATATATTTGGCTTTCCTGGCTAAAAGTGCACACTTCTGGATCAGGTTGAGCTGTCAACCAATACCCGCAAGTCCTTTTCCTCAGGGCTACTCTTAATTCATCCTCTACACAGGCTGTATTTTCCATCCATTCACAGCAGTCACACACCTACCATCACCTCAGCTGGTAGAAGAAGGACGCCGCCACAGAGATTCTGAGTCCCTTGTCCCACTAGCAAAACATTTTTCCCATGGTTATTGCAACAGTTCGCCCACGTAGACAATTTTGTTTGTGAGACAAGCCTAATCAGGTTACTAAAGACCTTGGAAGCCTTACATTTCAAAATATTTATTTAAGCCAGCTTCTGCCATCATTGTTACAGCACTAATGGGCTGCTACAAAACCAGGGGTAGCACACTTGATTCCACAGATCAGCTTCACCTTGTCTCTCCACCCTTCTCACTGTTTTTGCGTGATTGGGGGTAGGTGGAGAGCATATGTAAGTTATTTACTAAAATACTTCATGCCTTTCATTGAAGCATGAACATCAGAAACTCAGTTCTTCATATTACTCACATCTTCCCTACCAGCTGTGCTCCTTACAAAGTGATTGTTCAGGTGCTTCAAAGATTTGTGCTGAGCCCGTAACTCAACTCTTCTGAAGTGCCTCAGTAAGTCTACCTAAATCTACCTACCACTATAACCCATGTAAATCCACCACTTTTACTTTAGCATAGCAGTCACTGAGATGAATCACAGAAGTCTTCTCTAATTGCACACCTAAGTCAATACCCACAGTGGAAGAAACCAGAGAGACATGAATCCACTCACCATGATAAAGTACCTATAGGCTCAAACAAAGGAATGAGTAACCACAAAGTTCACAACTCTACTTGTGTTCCCTCTAGGCACAAGTATTTTTTTTGTCTGACAGTATGAATATGAACAGAAGAAAGAATGAAGAGACAAACCATCTCAACCAAATGGTCAGAGTTTGGTTCTTCACGAGGTTTTTCTAGAAGCTTAAGCTGCAGCAAAATGATTTAATGTCATTCTGTGATGCTGGCACATAGTGCCACCAGACAACAGTACAATTGTCAAAGAACACATTCAAAACAAGTGGATATGGAAAGAGGTCTGAGCTTTCTAAGCTGCATAGATATCGAAATTTCAGTCTCTTTCAGAGAGATCACAAGCAAAAAGAAGTATTTCAGTTTTTCCAGTATTTGATAATGCACACACAAAGGTACACCTTTTGCAAGGTGCACACACAAATCACAAATGCAATGGCTGTTCTTGATTAAATGTTCCCTACGTTTTCTATCTACCACAATCTTGAAGACCAAAGCGGTAGATCACTAACAATTATCTTGCTCTCCACAGCTTCCAAAGAATTGCACAGATACTTCAAATAAGGTAACAAAAATAGCACCATTTTATTTGTTTCTCAGTGCAATTTCTGAGTTTTTGACTTACGGAAGTACTTCAAGGTCTCTTCTATTTGCTCAGTTGTTAAGTCAATATTCGCATCAGGGGAAATGAGAGGTGTGTGAAGCCAGTCGTCGTGGTCATAACCGTAGATTGTATCTGCTCTTAGCTTATAATGAGGCAGTTGCTCTTCCAGGAGACTGATGATTTCAACTTCAGGAAGATTGGTACTATTGCACACATCTGTTAAGGGAAAGGGAACAATCTCTGTTAGTTACCTTGAGTACTATACATACAAGCCTTCAAAGACTTCGGTTTGTTTTGATATCAACAAGATTTTGCTGCACGTAAAGAACAGCTCAACACAAACAAGTTTAGAAGATATGCCTGGCAGAAATTATGCCAAAATATTGTATTTACTAGTAATACAAGGCCATGCTCTCTTAATGACAAAAAGTCTGACCTCTAGAACCAGGGATATTTATCGAAGATTAGGTGGGCTAGGGTGGGGAATAGAGAGGCAGTTACAACCAGAATATGAAGAAAAGACAAGTGCACAGAGGAATGTACATTTTTGATGTTCTACTTTACAGATCATTTTTAGGTTGCAAGCCTTACATATCTCCTTAATTTGGTCTTGGTCTACAATTTAGTACCGCTGTATTATTTTGCCTTTGCTGCTGGCAGATTTTTCTCAAGAAACAGAAATCCAGGATTGCAATAACAGTGTCATAGTTCACACCTAAGACACACTGGTAAAGATGATTACAGGAACTTCCAGGGCACCATTTGACACTATCTTGACTTGCATTCTGTGCTGTGGCTCCTCAGGCTCACAAGTATGTCAAGTTTGCACACAGTTCTAAAAATGGATACAGACAGACAACAACAACTGCAAAAATGTTACAAATAAAAGCAGAGCTTTAAATTTAGGCCAAGAGGTAGCTGAGAAGTTTTAATACAAAAAAAACCCCAAACAATTCAAAGTAGAAATTTTTTTACAATGAGGATGGTCAAAGAGGGGAACAGGAAGTCTAGAAGTCAAGTAACAATGCCATGAGCACTTACTCTGAAAGACCTGTTTTTAGTAGAAGTCAGAACAGATTACCTCCTGAGGTACCTTCTAACCTATATTATAATGAAGAATTTTGAGAGTGTGTCAATACCCAAAACAGTCACGATAGTTCTAAATATGTAAGTTTAATTATCACATACAGTTAAATGCAATGTCATGCTAAATATTTATTAAGAAACTGAGCAAGCCATGGTATGTTTTCAGTAAATACTTAGTGCATCAATCTGCATATTTTCCATTTCCACACCAGTACGAAGAGAACGCACCACCGTCCACCACAACGTCTACCCCCACACACAAAGTAAGGAAGAGCTATCAGAGCCCTTTTTGGAAGAGCAATGGACCAGAGCTCCCTCTTTAACCCGTGTCATAACTCTTGTAACTCTTGCTGAGACTCACTCCTGAGTAAACAGCAGGGACTGCCAAGGCCTGAGTGCTCCCAAGCACCTTCACACTGCCATGACCAGGCTCACCATGGTCCCCAGCCTGCACATTCTGTGCCATTCTGGGCCAGGAGCCCCATGTACACCCCAGCCTCTGGTCCTGCCCTGTGCAGTGCTGCAAGCAGGCCTGTGCCCAGCTCTGCTCCCTGCTGACACTGACTCACTGTCCAGGCTTTCTGGATTGCTGGCATTTGTCTGATGATCGACCCCAGGAGAGTGAATTTGAACCATTGCTGCCAGCACCTTTGCTCTGCTTGGGAACAAAGGGACTGGGCTGTGCCAACAAGGATTGTGCCCTTCCCATCCTGTCAGATGCCTAAAAGGCAGCCCTGCTCTTGCTGCTTCCTGACAAAGGCACCAATTTTTTTAAAAGAAATTTATTCTTGCCAGATTGAGGTCGACCTGCAATTCCACAACAACTAAGTGGAACTCACCTCTGTCAAAGAAGGGGAGGAAGGAGAGAATGGAAAAGTAATACATACTTCTCTCTACATCCTTAATTACCATTTTTTTACCTTTCTAAGCCAGAAATTACATTGTCTAAAGCATCCCAAGCACTAAAAATTGCAAGAACATTACTTTCTATCAGACAACAGGGCAGTGAACACCAAGATGAACTCATATTGTCAATCTCCTGCCTACATACTTTACAAAACCCCGATGCCTACAACTATAATCCACTTGGGAAAGTTGTGTTGTACTTTAAGGTTCAAGGAGTCTATTACCTATCAGAAGCTATTCTCCTCTGCCTTCAGCCAGACTGCTCTGCTAACTGTTGTACATATGTGTCTTCCAAGCCTCCCTGCAGTCAGATGCCCACAGGTGCATCTGCTTTTATAGAGTTCTGTGCAATGCGAGAATCAGCCTGCACACATCATTTTAAGAGGTCTTTGCAACCTTCTCAGAGGGACTACTGGCTTACACAGAGAAACAAGATCTGCTCCCCATGCTTTGAAAGACGAGAGCCAGCTGTAACTACAAACTTTCTTTTTCCCTGGCTATGTTTTTAATGGGTGACAGCATCATTTCAGCGCCTGCAACCATCTGAGTGCACAAAAGACAGCTGATCTAAAAAACACCTGCTGACATCCACTAGACATTAAAAATCCTTTATTTTGTGCATATGCACATAAAAGAATTTTCTTTTATATGCATCTATCTTTGGATTACCTAATTGCTCTCATTCTCAAGAATATGGAATTGATTTTTTTTCATTGGGGTTGTTTTGGGGGAATTTTTCTGACCAAAATGTTAGTTTTTCTCTTCAGAAAAATGCAAGAATCTACATAGCCTAAGATGATGGTCTTGGGAACAAAGAAATAAAATTTTGAAAAATTCAAACCTTTAGTGTCTTTCTCTTTTTTATTAGGATTCCAAAAGAAACAGACTTTATAGATGAGAAAGTTTCAGTTGTACATATAAGTAAACTGGCTTGTTTTATCCCAAAAAGTAATGAAACATGAATGCAAAGGAAGCGACCAATAAAATGTGAGGAGAAAAAAAAAAAACAAACAACCCTCATACAGGCACACACAGAAAGAAAACCAATACAGTTTTATTGAGGAAAAAGAAATCCACCCAAATGTGAAGGCCAGGCAGTAAAGAAATAAGAATTATTGTCAAAGACAAGTCAACCAAGAAAGAAAATTTTTCTACCCTTCCATGGAATAAATCCTGAGCATTTCTAAGCAATTCAAAAGGCTTAGTAACTAGGAAAGACATTAATGAGTAATTGGAAAGGCAATTTTTTATGACGCTATGATGATGCTATTGTCATTAATTTCTACTGCAAGTTTAAAATCTGTATACCAGGAGGAAATACAAAAAGGTTCTGATGTAATTGCCTATTTAGAAAAACAGGACACCATAATTACACTTGTTCATGACTAAACATTAGTTCACCACTTAAATCCTGGCAATATTCTCAGTGCTACAGTTACACAATCTTTCCCCCTTTACTATTCCTCCCCTCCCTTTTCTGAGATGCACACATTTGTTATGAGAAGATATGCAGACTAACATCATCCTCCATCCTCAAATGTCAGGTGTATTTTTATAAGACCCTGATTGTGTTTCCACAGAGGTTTTTTATTATTTCTGATTAGAACTGAAAAGATATACAATTAAGTAACTTCTCTACTAAGAACACCCAAGACATCATCTGTGATTTATGAATAAATTAACTGATATCCAACAGACATAAAAGCACTTCCTCTTCTCCCAGGTGATACCTTCATTTTATTGAGAAAAATGTAACATCTTACACTTAAAACATTTAACTAATAATTAATTAAAAAATGATACAACAAAATGTAGCTGACCCATATCCTTTTGAGTTGCTGTTATGGATTCTGGTGTTTGTAATCAAAGCAATTCTCAACTTTCAGTTTTCTGGAAAACACATCAGGGAAATAAAATTTCTACAAGCAGATCAAAACCAACTAAAATAGTTAATAAATTATGAACTCATGATTCTTAAAAAAGTATGGATCATTCCAGGTTCTGCTATGCTCTTGCAATTCTATAGCTTTCAACACTTCATAGAAATAATTAAATATTTAAACCATTAATTAATTTCACTCTTTTTCACACTATTTTTGAAAGTAACATGTTCTACTGTTTTAGTTTCTTCTTAGCTGAAGTGAATGAACACTCCATCTCACTTGTTTTGTTGCAAATATGTATTTCTCCATGTCCTCTTCCTCAGTAAATGAAGAAGGTGCTCAGTCTGCTTTACATTAATTTTTGACAACATTCCTCCTCCTGCTCTCTGTTTTCTAAATGAGATTAAAACAAATGTTTCCAAAGACTTTTGTCCTCATTAAATTTCTTGCTACAGTTTCTAATCTTCTCTTTCCATAAAGAAGATGCAAAATAGGCAGAACACTCCAGCTAAGCTCTCTTCTGCCTATTTGTTCCCACTTCAGTATCCCTTGGGGAGTTACTAATGGATTACCTACCAGCTTGTTTTGTATCTTTTCATACCTTGGCATTTGACTGGCTAGTGTGTTTCCCCGCCTCTGGACATACTAAATGTCTCTACCCCATGCCTCTCAGCTTAAAACAGCCACTCAAGTATCATTGGTTATTTCAGTTTCCCTAAAGGAATTTTTATTTTGCTTGTTGATCTAGGTACCTTCATCAATTCCCTTCCTTCTAGGCACAACTCTATCCATACAAAATGCTCTAAACATAGTAAACTAACTCTTGAGTGTGGAGACTGAAGTGAGGGTGGGAGGATGGCTTCTTCCTTCCCCTACTTTTTTTTTTTTTAATTTTTTCACATGCAGAGAAAAAAATAATCTGCAGAGAACCGTGTGCATGTCAGGATAAGAGTACACTTGGTTATTTTCAGATGCACATGTACATTTTTCCTCTGCTGACAAGTGAGCAAGGAGTTGATCATAGAGAAAATGGTATGAGAAATCTAAAACAATGGGAGCTGACTATATGGAGACAGCACAACTCCTCAGGGAATGCTTTTTCCTCTCTGTACATAAGAACACAGAGATCACAAGGTATTATATGGGCTGGTCACCCACTGTCCTTTGCATCCTGCACTCATACAGCCAGCCAATACATTAAGATCACTTCCCATAAAGAGTTACATACACACTTAGCTGTCAGTGTTACTTGGACAGGTGGAGCTATGCCAGCATCTCATAAACAAGCAAGTCAGCCTCAGTCAAACTAACTTCAACTCCAGCTAAGTTCAACATGAACCACAGGTAGACAGCTTTGAAAATCTCATTCCTATTAACATGGTCACCTAAAAGCGTCTCATCTGTCAAATTCTATTCCCTATCAGGCTTTTGGGTTTCATCTGTTTATGGTTACAGATGTATCTCACTGTAGGACAGAAAAACCTAGCTTGACTGATAAAGAAGGAGCACTTCAGCATGAACTTCACATGAGAACTAATGATAAATTCAGAGAATGAACCTAGAACAATGAGAAGGGACAAAGGTGTGGGGAGTGTGGTAGCCAGCCAAGAACACTCCAGAACATACAGAAAACATGCAGAGAAAACAAATAATACCAATCTCAGAGCCTGGTATCTGCAGGAGCCTTTACAAACAATGCAAGCAGCTTATCAGTACAGTCCTCATAAAGAACATAAAATACATAGTTTCTGTCTGTCTGTACTCTGGTTCAAACCACCCCTGCTCTTCATGGTTTCACCGATTTGCTTATGAGCAGAGCTCCCCTCCCAAGGTTAAAAGGACTCCCTGGTCTCCACAGAACCTGCTGGCAGTACAAACTGCCACCTGCCGGCAGAACTGCCTTAGTACCCAAACCCCCAAATCCCACAGGACATTTTGCCAGCCAGTTTCCCGCTTTCAGCTCGCTGCTGTAGGTGGAAAAAACAATGGCTTATAAACCCAGCCCTGCCAGGAACCATGCTAGCTAGCGCCAGGGCTCTGCTCAAGAAGGGGCGTGACAAGAACACACAAGTCATGACAAGAAAGACCACACGAAAACTACCCAGAGACAGTCTCATTCCCAGAGCACAGCGCCCCTGAGTTGCAGTCCTGATGGAAGCCAACACCCTGCAAACAGCACAAAGTGGCTGCGCTACCCAGAAGTGCCTCCTCTGAGCAAAGGGAAACAACTGCTAAACAGAAGTTGGGTGTGCAGCAAAACAATTCCACTCTTGCTGTGACCTTAGGGAAGTGCTGGGCTGCTTGGCAACCTTCAAAACACAAGCTTTGGTCATCAGGTTGTATCACATGCCCACCCTGAGCATCTTCCAGGAAACTCCACCACATCAAACCCCAGCAGCTGGTGCTCCGCCCATAGCCAGAGAGGGGCAGTCTAAATACCTTCTAAAACATAAACAAAGCATACAAACAAACAAACAAACAAAAAGGCAAAAATATGCCTCAGTAGCACCCTCAGGCAAATCTGTCATTTCTCACAAAAGAACTAAAACATCATAACTTGTCACTGCTTTTTGAGGCAGCTGAGGAAAGAGAAGTAGATACAAGCACAGTAACAAAAAGAGACAAGAGAAACAAGGAAACTCTCTGAAGAAAGCTGGAAGAATAAAGAATTCTACTACCTTACTTCATGGGACCTCTCTTTGATTTTCAGTTCTATCCTACTTCCCACACACATATTACACTCACCCTTGACACTTAGCTCTCTCAGAGTTTAAGTTCCTCTGTTCTAACTCTTTGAGAATAAACAGTCAGTAAATAACAATTCCAAAAAATAAAAAGCACACAATACCTGCAAAGGATCACTTTCAGCACTGGCTCCATACTAGTTAAGTAAAAGTAAGGTTCTCTACAGAAAAGAGCTACAGCATGGAGGCTAAAGTCCAGCCACATGTAACACAAGAAATCGAAGTTCATCAAGTTGAGGCTATTCCATGCCAAACAGCAGAACATTCTGACAGTTAATTTTGCTCCATGTGACACTGAGATTAGTCACCTAATCCAGATGAACAAACAGCCAGGAGGCCATGACTACACTAGCATTCCCCTTTTTCAGAAGACCCACAAGGCTAACCATATTCCAGTGATGGAAACAAGGATGGTCTTTCTCTAAATGTTTTTCCAGCACATATTTCCTGTCCACTTGGAACAGCCCAATAGCCTCATCTTCCCCATGCTTTCTGTCAATTTAGACAAGTGATGGAATGAAATTGTCATCACTGCAAACACATCCACACAAAAATGAAAAGCAGAGGGAAGAAAGTTCTACCACACAATTAGGCTGCTACCTACACTATTGAAGAGGAAAACATGGCCTGTAGTCATCCATTATTTGAGTTCTATAGGCTCACATAGACACAGTCATTAAGTGTTGACTGGGGTCTATAATTACAAGTATTTCTTGAGCATTATTTAACAATTACATGCATAATACATACATGCATATTACAGAACAAGAGGCAAAACCCCAGAACTTACCATACTCCTATTAAATGTTAGTTCTAGGATGCCCTGAATGTGGCTAACTGTACTGAAACTGTACTGAAGACTTTCAAATAATACTGCTGAACTCAGGACATGTGTTTCAATGTGTAGCAAGCAGTAAGCTTCTCGGGAAAAGAAAAAAAAAAAATCCAATTCACTGACTTGTCCAGAGGGAAAGATAGCCTTAGCATCCTTACACATCTGAAGTCTCACTGATGGCTGCAAAGCCAAAGTTCTGGAAGAAAAGTCCTTCAAAATGAAAGCTGTCCTGTCTAATGAAACCTCTAAAAATATGAAATCTCTAAAACTCAGACTCTTCAAACAGCTGTGGCAGCTTCTGTAAGTTGGCTGGTATGGTATGACATGATTTGAAATTGCAAGTCCTGCCACACCTTTAACCAAAGCTGTTTAAGCAGTGGTTCTTCTGCCTATGAACATGGAAAAAACTGCACAAAATCCTGGCTTCCATGGGAAAACAAAGGATTCCATGCCAGCCTCTTTTTGGCTTGGCCAAACACACCTGCTAAAGACTAGGATAAAGAAGTTGAGAATGTCAAAGCTAACAAAGATGAAAGCCCTGGCAAGTACGGTTCCAATGTGAGGAATGCCATTGTTTACCAGGTTGAAGTCTCCCTGCTTTGGTTCCATCCTACATACACATTCCTGCTAGGTATAAAATCTGAGACAGATTTGGTCCATTAAACTATTAGGACCCTACAGTACCCTATGCCATAAATTTAAATGAACTTCACTTTAAATGGAAGTATGGAAATATTTTTCCCTGTAGATAAATGCACCCATAGTCATGATTTTTACATTAAACAGAAAATAAAAGGAAACTTTGCCACCATGGGTATTCTTTTAGAGTAAGAACAAAAGCTATTCATGTACCAAAAGCATGCTGGCAACGCACTGCTCAGCAGCAGTAAGAATAAACATATTCATTAACCATTAGGATCTTCCAGCTGCCAAGAGAGACTGCGAATATCTCAAAAACCCATTGATAAATCACTGAGCACCAAAACCCTGAAAAGCAATTGTCCTGCTTTTCCTTGTTGTTCAGCCCAGCTACAAAATGTGCCAGCCACTAAACAATGGCTGTCAACAAAGCTTTCACAGAGTCACAAGCAAAACATGAGAATTAAATCTTATGCAGCTTGCTCTTTACAGATGCTGACTTTAAGTGAAAAATGTGTTGCCTAATGATGGATACATATATTGAGCGAGAAAGGTAATGCTGAACTTCATGTGTTAAGGAATTAAATTATGGAATGAAAGTTATTTTCACACATTTAAATGCACCAATAACCAAATGTAGCTATTTAGTCTTCCTGCACTATTCATTGCACCACAGCAGGAAAACAAAAAAAAATGCAAAAAAAAAAAATCCCCCAAAAATCTACCAGGCACTAGCCTTTACTACTTTCTCCAAAGACCAAACTCAGAACACTGATGAACACTTACTGCTTTCATGCATCCTTACCTTGAAAAAAGTGCATATTCAGGAATGAATAAGTGCTTCACAAAACTAGGGAAATCTAAGAAGATATGTCTTTAAAAATGTCACACTGGACTTGTAATTCCAACAGCTGCTTTCATAATGACTTCAGAATTGACAGTTTACACCAAAAAACATGGATCATATTAGGAAGCATAAATAAGTAAGAGGGCTAGATAGGGAGCACAGCAGAATTCTGCTTAAGGGAAAACCAACCAAACAAAAGTCATCAAACCATAAAAATATAATCCTTGATAAAATAAAAACATATGCCCAAGATACGGATTAAGAGGTAGTGTAACAACCTGACACAGGAGAGGAATCAGAAAAGGTTACTCAAAAAGGGTAAGAGCTGGAAAGCAACTGTGGGAAGGATGTGAGGGAGGGAGAATCTGCATGAAGCTGACTGAAAACGCACCAAAAGTCAGACAGAAAATTCAAAATAGAGACAATGATGCAGCAGGCACAGAGAATAAGATCATTTTGCCAGAGTAGGCTAGACAGAAATACAGTCAGACTCATAGAATTGCTCCAGTCATGCCAAAGGAGCTGTCTCATGTTAAAAGGACTGGCATTTTCAGAATGCTTTAGAGAAAGGAAGATTGTTCAGAATTTAGCAATTGGTGCTGACAGAAGTGCCAAGAAAGGGGGAGAAGAGACCAAAACTAGATCAAGCTTACAGGATGAGACTGGTGACAGTAACTTACAATAAAGTAAATGGGCTGAGGAAAGGACCACCATTCTCATAGCTTTATTTATCTTATCAATACTTTTTTAACCATTTAAAAGCTTTGACGTCAACCAGCAGGCCTGTAACAGGTACCAAAAACAACCAGAGCATCCTGTTGACAGTGTCAGAATGGCAAACACATGGTTTCTGGTGGTAACTCACAAACCTAGAACAGGACAGCCACAGGTACAGCATTCTCCCTATCTCCTGCATAACCAACAGTAAAGTAATTTCACAACAACCTGTAATACCTAAATCCCTATGGAGTTAATTCTGAGTAATCATGCTTTATCACACTTGAAACAGAAGGAGCAGAAATTTAGCCTTTCATCACAAAAGCATGCATCTTGGGAGACACACACAATGGAATGGAAATTCTGTGGGCCCTAAGCATGTCTATTTTGAAATAAAGTGATTACATAAAGAAACGGTCAGCATGACACCAGTTATCTGTAAGATCAATCAGTTATCAAAATTGGCTGATGTTGCCATGAAGAATGGTAATTTGGTGGAAGAGAACGGAATCTGTTGCATATGGGAACATATTTCAAGCCTGAATAAGGATAGAGACAGGATGAAAATGCAGAGAAAACTTTCTGCACCCAAACATTGCAAGGAGCTTGTGTGAATGAGGCTTGACAGCAAGAGAAAGTTGGTTTCTCTGGATGTTATGACTCCTTCCACTGCAGTCACTGCAGCAATGTGCAAGTTACACAACCCACAAGGAAGGTCAAACAATACCAACTCTTCTCACTGACACCTTCCTGCTGAGAAAAAGACATTTTGTGGTTTGACCCCTCCAGTAATGTACCTTTGTTTTCAGAAATTAAAAAAAAAAAATCTACTCATGTTAATTGTAAGCAAAATAACACACAGAACAGGTTATTACCACAGAGCATTCCCCAATAATCCATCAGCCCTCAGGAAATTGTCCTGAACAGCCAGAAAACACACTCCTACGTGCATTTAGTAAGAATAATTAGTAGAATGAACAAATGAATCATGCAAACTAATGAAGGAGCTGGGCCAGTCCATTCATTCTCTTCCTTTTCAGAGAAGGATGAAGGAAACCTGCATGGCATATTAAGCAGTTAGTTCTTGAATTACAAAGCACACCATACCAAAATCAGTGCAAATACTGAGTATTCAGACATGCAAAAGCAGACAAAGTTAACTTATTGAAGATGTTTAAGGATACTGAGTTAAGCATATTTTAGGAGAAAAAAAGTAAAAAAAAAACACAATTAAAAAGCCTCACAAAAATATTCTGGCAATCAGACAGCTATCACAAGAGTGATATCCACTGATATTTCAGACTTCCATCGATACTGTACTCCCCATTTCCAGGAGGGCAGGATTTGTCTGACAGCAGTTAACAGATAAAAAGGCAATCAGACTAAGAGGCTTTTGTAATTCACAGACTTGGGACTACTGAGCAATTTAGTGATACTCTGCTTTTTCATGTCAAAATTACAGCCCTTCCTGCTCTACAAAAAATGGGATGGGGGTGGGGGTGGTTGTGGTGTTAAGAGAAGAAAGCCCCCAACTCCAGTTGCTGTTTTTATCAACATCTGACCGGAAGTATTCAGGTCTGCAGCGCAATTACAGAAAAGACAGACAGACCTTGAAAAGCATTTCCACTCCGTTCTAGCAAAAGGAACACTAGATGGTGCTACATCCGTGGTCCTACCTCTACACTCTCGGATGAATGAGAGCAGCAAGAAAGTTAAAAGAAAAGAGAAACAACTAGGACACGATAGGTGCCTCCCACATGTAGCAGCACCATGCCACTTCCACACAGTGCTGCCCCACTGTCCACCAACCTCAGAGCTTGAGTCTCCTGCCCATTTACCTGCAGGAGCTCCACAGTCAATAGCAATAGAAAACTTGAAGTCAAACTACATCGATCTTTTCTCCTAAATCTTGCTAATAAAACCTAGAATGAAATATTACAAAACGAAAAAATCTATTACAAGCGCTACTGAGTCGATTTTCAAGCTTAGTGTTTAGAAAGTATGTGCTCCACCAGCACTTTTTTCATAACTCATAACATGCTTTATGAAACTTTCTTTTTTCCCAACGGATCAACTACCCTATTTCATTTGCCCTTCTGTGTTGAAGTCAGCACAGATTCAAATGCATTCACCTGCATAAAGCCTCACATGCAGCATCTGTGAGCTTTGGATGGTGCTTCAGTATCAAATTCACTGGGAAAGGTGCTTTTAGGGTCCTATCCCTCTCTCAGACATTGGCTGGAGGAAATTTTTCACCACACTGTTTTTGTCACCTGGGCCCAGCCCGACAGTGCTTATTGCCTCTGCTATGCCAACAGAATTGCTTTCAGGCCACATAATAGGCCTGAGGAATCAGATGTGAGACCTAACTAAAAAGTAACACTCATCTCCTTTCTGACACAAAAGCACAGCAAGGATTCTATCCAGACCAGTTGCCTAAAACATCTCTAGTTGCACTCCCACAGAAACCAGTTCAAACACAATTCTGAGATGGTTTGGGGACAAGAAATGGTTAAGCCAACCCTATATCCAAGAATACATGCTTAGCACAATCAGAATGTGCAATGCCCTCAGCTACCTGGAATCTGTTCTTGGGTCCCATGCAGGAAAGATGGTGCTGCTGACAGAGAATGCCAAAGTGCCTCTCTACTGCCAGCAAACACAAAGGAAAACAAAAGCAATAACAAAAAGAAAAGGAAGCAGCATTAAAAATTCTTTGAGCATCAATGGTCTTGGAAAGTTAAACAGCAAAATGTGCACATCACATAATTTACTATTAGCAATATCAGAGATAGCTCCAATTACCATTAGCTTGCTGCATTCCAGAAAGCTACACCACGCTGTGCCTCAGTTTCCCATTCTTTTCTTAACTGTGGTCATGCCTTTATTTGCAAGAATTTTTGCAGATAACTTGTACAATAGGCTGTAGGTGTTAATTTAAGACTAAAAAGAAATATAGATTAGCCTGATCGCTGAATTTGAACTTCAGAATGAGTCAAGGCTTGACATCAGAAGAAAAAGTATAGTATATGCAGACTTGATATGAGCAATTTTTTTCCCACTAAACAATTTAAAAATGCAAATAGCGCTAACTTGTCAATCAGAACTAAACAAAGTCTTCATGTTAAAGCCTCTGACAATCCTGACAATTCAACCAAGTATTTATCTTGGTCAGATTGCTTCAAGGGTATACACTGCATATCTGCACAGAAAAATGATAAAGATTTTACACAGGGAATATGAGACCAATTCCTTATTTCCATCTTATGCCCTCTGATACCTTTAAAATGCACAATAAAAAGCTGAAACTCAAAAATCCATAAACACAAACCCTCCCACCCCCAACTAACCAAACAATCAACAAAACTACTGCTATTTCTACTGCAAGCCACATCATGTTGTCCTCAGGTCACAAACAGTACAAATCTGACACCGCAGAATGGCAAATCCATTTAAAAAAGCAATTTAGGACCAATCTGTAAACAACACTTGGCTGATAGCCAAGCAAGAAGAAAGAGATTCAGAAACTACATCAGGCTCAAAAGAATGTGAAGTAGCAAGAACATGCACTGGCCTCCATTTAATAAAAGCTTTTTAAATGTTAAAAATGAGTTTGTCTTGCCTTTCAAGAAACAATAATCAAGAAGGCATCTTGATTCATGAAAGAAGTTGGTTGTCCTGGCTTGTAGTCAGAAACAGAAAAACACAGTTAAATTCCTGTTAACAGGGGAGAGAGGAGAGGGGCTGAAGGGGAGACAGGCCACAGCCACCAGAACACATTGCAAGATCTTTCTACAAGGGGCCTGGAAAACAGAGTTCTATTACCTGGAATGCATTTATGTGATGTGTAGCTTCTAGTCTACCTACCAAGCAAATACCTACATGGAAGTCAAAAGGATGACCATTTTTGAACTAACCAATTAAGGAGCTCTTAAATCCATGAAAAAGAAGGAAGGATGGCAATTAAGTTTGTTTAAACAAAACATTTATTTTATGTAGATGCATACCTGGTAAAGTGACTCCAGTGTTAATCCTGCTGCTTGCCTTCCCAAGGAAATCAGGGTGGACGTGAGAGCACCTCTGCCCTTCTTTCTGTTTTCTTTTTTACAGACCATCAGCCCTTAGTAGCTACACAGCTGTTGGGCTGAGCTAAGCTAAGGCAGGCTACTAAAGCAGCTGCTGACAGTCACCATTAACTAGTTCTCTGATTTAAAGACAATTCTAGAAAGGGCTGAAAGTAACTAAGGATAAAAGCATCTGGCTGCCAATTAGAACAGCCTTAGTCTTATTGCTGTTTTTCTCAGACATCTCATTTCTCCCTTCCAAAAACTCAGCTGACTCCTCAAACATCCCCAAAAGGACTTAGAACTCATAAGGTCACATTAGGCTAAAAGAAGCCTCACAGCTCAGCCAACAAACCATGCATTTGGAATGGAAGCTGCCTGTCATTTCATGGCCATAACCATGACTAAACTGAGTTACAGTGATTATTCAAACACTAAAAAAATGGGTCAGCTGACCATAGCACTAAGAACCTAATTCTATTTAAAATACCATACTTCAACACATATTCCATTAATTTTTATGACTCTATAATAAGGTATTCAACCTTTCATAAAAGCAGGCAGAAGAAGCTATTCCATATACATTAACCTTTACTGTTCCAGAACAAATGTGAAAAAATGAAATGGCTTTGAAAAGCAAAAATATGTACAGTAAAAATGTTAGATCCTATTTCTCCCACCCCCTTTCCTGCACAAAGCAATTCTTACATTAAGATAGAAATCTAAATTATGCTGAACACTAGGACAAGCATTCCATATACATTAAGGTGCAGTGTTCCCTTCTCCTCATCCCTGCCTTTGGTTATTTTCCAAAGAAACTTTCAAATGGTTCAATTTCCCTAGTACATAAATACAGTAACCTGGTTTCACAGCTGTCATTGGTCTGGCCTATCTGCAAGGACCTTAAACATTACAAAGTGCTTTCATTGAAAATCCTGGTGCCTGTGATACCACTTCTTAAACAAGAAAAAATACGGAGAACAGTGGCAGCGCCGTCCATGAAGCAGATACCCCACCATGAGCTTAAGAACAGAAGCTTAACCCTACACCTCCATAAGCTCACCCAGGTAAAGGATTTGACAGCTTACCAGTAATGGTGCAGGCATCTCTGTACTCTCTGCAGTCTGGCACATCATCTTCCACGCCTTCGCTTACATAGTGCTCCTCGTGAACGCCGGTGTCGCAGGCTAGGACTGCATGGCTCGACAGCTCCGAGGGAGGCACAGCGGCGGCCAAAGTGCAGTCGTGCAAAGCTGTGGCGTCCAGCTTGGCAGGTTTCACAGGCTCGTACAATGTGCCATCAGGGGGACCAGCACTGGAGACTGGGGCTGGCTGGCACAGATGGAACTCCTTCTCGTCGCTAGAGTTGGCTTCAAGAAGTCTGCAGAACACAAAAGAAACAAACGTTCAATTCAAGCCATCCAAACAGCGTACATCGGGACAGATGATTTTCTTTTCCTTAAATGTTAGCTTAACCTGACAAATTCAGTCAATACTAAACCCCCTACACTCTTCACAGAGCAGTTGCCTAAATCTGCACTTTGCCCAGCTGTGTGCACTCTTCACCTTGCACAGTAGCAAGAAGTGCCAGTCTTTGTACTGTGTATTTTACTGACAGCTGATTAAACATCCATATTTTTGCCTATCCCAACTTGCAGTAAGCACAGTCCACTCACCTTGGCTCATTCACCAACTTTCTCTCGTGTCAGCCATACCAAAGTTCTGTGTAACCCAGCATCTGTATGAGCCAGGTCATACAGACAGGCTGTACATCTCTGGTTGATTTACTGGCACTTTAATAACATTATCATTTGAAATCAACTGATAGCAAACAAAACAGCAAAGATTAGAAATTTATACTACAACCATACTAGACTTTCCTCTCCACAGTAAAGCCCAGCCCCTCACTGACAGACTGGCAGCTGACACCTCTGCTCCCTTTATAGAGAACACAGAAGACAAAACTCAAGCTGCCCTGAGTAAAAGGATTGACCACACTGCTGCTCACCAGTGCCTCAGCCTCAAACTGGGAATGAAGTCCCTCAAGGCTAGATACTGATGTCCCCAGCAAGAGAGAACTGGCCAGGGAAGGAATGAAGAAGAGCACTTTTCTCCCAAAAACTTAACCAAACCTTTTGCTTAAGGAGCTAAAGGCACTGCAAAAACTGGTGGCATGTTACTGCTTTTGGTTATCAGCAGTGTAAGGAAAGATGCAAATGCTCCCTACTGCTAAGAAAGGAAAATATTAACGTGGGATTGCAGAAAAATAGACTTTAGAAAGGACTTGAAAGACTTTATATATGTAATAACTACAACACATAAGCAGCAGCTGAAGAACAAGCCACAAAGAAACACCCAGACAACATGGGAAAAACAGGAAGACAGACAGCAAGAAAACACAATTGCACTGATCTGCAAGCAGCAGGTGTGGATGCAAGTCCATATGCAAGTGCAAAAACAGAACACACTACGTTCAGTGCTTCGCTGAGAACCAGAACAACAGTTTTCTTGAGACTTGTATGTGAAAAAGGCTCTCTCTAATATCCGGAATATGTCCAGATAACCTCATTTTGCTGTTAAAATTACACTCAGTATTTTGGCATCTTGTTCTCTGACATTTCTAGCAAATAACATTATTGCTCCACCAAAACATGACAGTATGTCTAGAAACTCACTGCAAGACTCAAATATCAGTCTCTAAAACTGTCAAGACAAAGATCAGGTGTTTAGACCTTCTGGGAGTAAGCTCCAGAAAAGTCTTGCAACAAACCTTGAACACTGCATCAGCACCATTTTTCTCTGCCTATTTTTCCCCTTCAGCACAGGCATAAGAACAAAAAAGCAAAATTCTCTCCCCCTTCAGAGAGTCTCAACAAGGATACATTAGCACTGAAATTAGATCATAACTAGAAAACAGATGGGCAATGTTAACTCTTGGAAAAAACACCCTTATACACAAAATAACATTTCATTAAGTTTTCCTCAATTACATACATTTGTAATCCTGCATGGTATCATTTAACCTCAGAGACTCAAAAGACTATATTTTGTAAGGACTGTAACAGCTAAAGGAACACACTAAATCGAATGATAAATTTATACATACCCTAATAAAAATGATACTCTACTGTGGCAGCTGCAGGAAGAGAAAGTTTCACTCGAGTGCTTTAACAGAAAGTGTTCTGGTTCACCCGCAGTGCATCCATTATTTCTGCACTATCACAGTACATACTGAAAAGAACAATGGGGTTCCTTGTACTGATTACTTTTAAAAGGGTCCCCTTTCAAGTGGCTCTTTAGAAATAATAAGAGGGAGATTACTGATATTAGAAATTAGTTGCTCAAATGAAGTTGGAAGCAAAATGCAAATCTTAATTTTCCTCTTTGCACTGAAGACAGAAACAGTTTAAGCTATAAACAAGAAAAAGTACTGGAAATGCACAGACTGACTGATTAGATGGGCTCAGTTTTGTCCCAGCTGCTACCACACATCTGTGAATTCCATTTGTTTTGGGAAACTGTTAGATAAGTTTGTTGTTATGAACAAGGCCATGACTAGGATTAAATAACTAAAAGCACCAACAGCACTTTCCAGCTTTTCTTGCCCTCCTCTCCCCTCCTACCCAGGCCTTGCCTTAGCAACCTCAGGAAGCCAGTTAGAAAACAGCACTCCTGAATGAAATAACACTGATAACCAAGGTGCCATTCATATGCAGCCTTCAAGTGAGTTCTGGGAATTTAAGATCTTGTAACTTTTCTGAACAAATGACATCCAACATCTGACATATCTGACCACCATTTCTGACTCTCGCACACAGTCCTCACCAAAAATACTTTTGACCAGAACATAACATTCCAATTTTAAGTTTGTGTTGAATGAGTTTCACCTCTTAACATTCACTCCATTGAGGTACCATGGAACCAGTTCTCCCCCTTCTGTAAGCTCCACCCCAACCCTCGGTTCTGTTAAGAGTAAATAGAGATACACATCCAGAAACAAAAATCATCAATGCTCTTCCTTCACACAAACTGTTTCACTGTTGGCACTTAAGGAAACTAGAAGAAAATTAGCTTGAAAGCATAAAGAAGGAACAAAAGCTAAACCCCCCCAAATTCACAACAGTCGGTCTGCCTGGTGTACTACAGAAACATGTAGAGCATCTACACGAGAAAGTCAAGTTCAGGTTTAAGGAAGAGAATTTGCCTTGATCCTAAAACTTTCTATCACTGAGGAAAGAAAGCCAGCATAAATGTGTGTGGCTGCTTTCTTTCAGACTTATTAAATATCCTCAGTTTCCATAAACACAGGGGAGAAATGTTGTTCACTCTTCTAAAACCTGCAGAGGCACTGTTTGCATGGCCTCTCTTGCAAGGCAAATATTACCACCTAATCCAGCAGGCAGTGCACACTTGTCCTTTAAACTTCTAAGTCTTCCTATTGCAGAAAACAAAAACACTGAGCACTATTTATCAGACTGTCAAAACAGCCATGAAGAGAAATGGACATGGTAACCACTGTCCCCAGGAAATACACAACATTAATGTTATTCTTTAGTCAGTGTCACCTGGACATACAATACTCATAAACAAGATGGTACAAATTGTTACTGAACTCCTTGGTATTTACTCCTTCTGACATATAAGCAAGGATATAAATCATTATTGTAGCTTTGTACTCAATCTGACATCTAAACAAGTGCAGAGTTTGTAAATCAGATTATAACTTTTCTTAATGAAAATTCAACCCATTTCATTCTATTCTGCAGCCTGCATATAGGATTTAAGTAACTCCTCTCCTACCTAATATGACATAATTCAGTTTTTGCCTCAGTATGGTAAAAGCTGTATTGTACCATTGGCTGTATTGTACCATTTCTCCCAGTCTAAATACAATGACAGTTTGAAGCCAACAAACAAGATGTGGGACTAAAGAAATATTTAATTTGGAATGTTTGAACTTAATTCTTCAGTGTAAAACTGTTGGCTGAAAGAGCAAAATTCCCTAAAGTTTATCATTTATATCTTTTTAACAAAGGTCATTCTAATCTGAAAAAAGCCTTATTTGTCAGTTGTTTGTTGAAAGGCAGTCATTCCAATCTTGCACTTTGTTAAGAGTGATCACACAAGCATGAAGACTTGCTCCTGCATACCACCTCTGTAGAATGCTCAGATTTTGGTCTAACCCAATAAATGCCTAAAACAGAATACTGGCAGGATTACTATATCAAGACCCAAAATTCTACATACAGCCAACACCTCTGCAATATAATAGCACATCCACACAATAGATTGGACTATGACTGCAACGTAACCAAGACTCAATGAAGAGGTACACGGGGTCTTGACTGTAGTGTACCTGTGGCAGCCCAGATTACAAAAGGCAAGTCAAGAATTGAGTTGTGATTAGTCAGCACTGTATTGCACTTAAAAAAAAAAAAAAAATCCAGCTTTGCCAGTTATCTGGGTAAAGCAGTTCAAAGCTAACAGACACATTTACATTAGAAAACAGCCAAAATTTGATGGTTTTGAGGTAGAGGGAAAAAATCTCCACAACAGTCAGCCATTTCTGGGTTCTCGACATGAAAAGAAATTAGTTCATATTTTCTTTGCAGTTTGAGTTTCATGCATTACAAATTTCATATACAAACAAAATAAACCACTTCCTTTTTCACTGGCACTTGAGATGAAGTTTTTCTGCATCCAGCACTAAACCTAGCTTAACTCTGAATCTAAATACAAAAATACAGAAAAGTAATCCTTCTTCCCCCATCAAAAGCAGAAGAAGACACAGGGATATTCAGCCATGTGCTTACCTAGAGCCCAGCAATGCTGAGTAAGTTATCCATAACTTTGCAACATTATTCTTACCACCATCTCGCATTGCAGCAACAGCAATTTACTGGAGTCACAATACATCTGGAAGTGTGCTACCCAAGAGTCACATGCTGCACCCTTTGGTGATCATTAAGCTTTGAACCATTTTTAATTATCCAGCTCAGATTTTGTGATTCAAACACTATTTTTATTCAATAGTCTAAAACGGCAACTGGGACATTGCGAACGTCTGCCAATTTAAAGAAACACTTCCTTAACAGAGGGGAAAAAATATCTGTCCAGAACATCTGACTAAAATCTTCCAGGTCATCCTTTTGCTATGCATACTCTCATATGTAATTCAACTATGCTGCTTGGTTTAGAGCAGAAGCAAAATCATTTACTGTGAGCTGGCTGGTTTTGCCTAACAGCTCTGGTGCACATGAACAATCAATTCTCTTTTGAGTAAGAATGTGAAAACTCTGCTGCAAGATGCACTTCAAATGCTACTTGCTGTCTCACAGGGACATGAAACTTCAGGTAGCCCCATGGGCTACATCACTGACAAGTCATCTGACATGTACCTATTAAATTTTCTCCTTCAAGAAGCTTCAAACAGTGCAGGTAAGTGGAAACATTCAATCCAAGGTGACAAGCTAAATCTAGTCTAAAGTAACCCCCTCAAATCAGTAATGAAGATTTACAAAGCTTCAGTGTTTTGATCTAGCCATCCACCCCTACTGACCAAAGTATTTGCTAATTTAGACAGAACCACGAGATATCAAGGAATTGAGAGACCTTTCTACTCTTCACATCTGCCTGGAGCTTCAGAGCCCTGATCCTGCATTCTCCTTTACTAATTCACTAATTCTCATTTACTAAGTACTAACTGCTGCTTAAACACATCAGAGGGTTTTAGAATGTGCAAATTCCACCCTTTTATGTACTTGAAAGAGTCCCACCAGAAATATCCTTCCCTGTTTTGCGCAGCATGTTATACATCTACTAAACACCTCTGCTTTAAACTAAGTCTGGTAAGTTTTACTAAGCTGCTTTAAAAGAATCCTCAAGGTCGTTATCTACCCCCCCCAAAAAAAAAAATTCTTCAGATGCAAAATGCTCCTTGTAGACAATGAAGCAAATCAAAGCTAAGTATGTCTTTATATGTCTGTCTCATCTGTAAAAAGATTAATATGCTCACCTACCCTTGTTGTTTGGGAAAATAATTGACTGAAGCAAGTTAGAATTGTTTTAAGTATTCAACTTCTTGTTTCTTTCATAATGCATGTTTTGGACCTTTAAAAGTTTGCTTTTTTTTTTTAATTTAAAAACAATTTCTTCACTATGTTGATGGGTTCAAAAGCCAATCAAAATGCCTTCTTTCATTTAAATACACTTTGTCAGACTTTGAAGAAACAACCACTTGCAGAAGGTCTNTGGACCTTTAAAAGTTTGCTTTTTTTTTTTAATTTAAAAACAATTTCTTCACTATGTTGATGGGTTCAAAAGCCAATCAAAATGCCTTCTTTCATTTAAATACACTTTGTCAGACTTTGAAGAAACAACCACTTGCAGGTCTGGCTTTTACAAACACATATACATATTCAGTGTTTAACTTTTAGATAAAGGCTGAATATGATCCCAAGAGTTGTTTTAATTATGTGCTTTAGTATATACCCTCTTCTAAACCATGGGGTTCAGCTTCTGCTCAGAAGCTACCTTTTAAACATGCAGAATGCTGACTGCTTAGTTAAAATCTCTAACTCAAGGAACATAAAGAGTCTAAGCATCAGAGATGAGTGATAGACTGTGAGAAGCACTTTATTTACCTTCAAACACTTTACATAATTCTGCATTTCTCATGTTACAAGAGTTCCAATAATTTTGCAGTAAAAACTAAAGGGACAGACATCTTGGATAACTCCAGACTACATTCTTATCCAAAATTTTAAAGCCATTCAAGGCTCTTTTAATCAAATGTCTTGCCTAAGTTTCCTAACTTTATAGTACTTTCAGATCATATTCCATGCTTTTTGTTGGTTTTGGAGTTTTTTCTTCTTCATAGTGGGGTTAGGAACACTTTGACCTAGCCAAATGCAATCTTTCAGAAAAGTATCAACACCCAGTGTTAGTGCCACACGCTATGTAGGATCTTCTCAAGGTATATGCCTTCCTAAGAAAAGCTCTTCTGCCTGTGAAACTATAAAAAATGTTTTCAAGCTAAAGATCTGAAGGGTTTCTAAAATCAATATTATAAAGCCTCATAATGAGCAAGTACTAAGCTGATGAAGGCATCCAAAACCAGAACAATACCTGGTTAACTGCCAGTGGCATGGTAATGTCATTTAGAATAAAAAAGTCACCACTAGAGAACAAAAGCCAGAATAGCAGCAGCAATAACCAAAAAGCTGCTTAAACCATAATGGATAACCATGTACAGCTTGGAATCTCACTCTCAAGGTCCCCAAAGCTGCTGCTGTGACCTTGTTTAGCTTTATTTGACCAGTAAGTCATCAGTCAAGACAGTCATGTTTTCTGAAAAAACGATGAAATCAAAACATCACAAATAATAAGCCTCTTAAAAGAAAACCACACCACTGTTCTCCACAAACCAAAGTTTCTCACCACTAGGATTTGGCCTTCAGAAGGAGCCCATCAGTCTCTTCCCCCCTCAGGGCAAGGGAGAGTGGAAGCCTACTGTAAGACAAGCCCTGGGTTTGACCTTCGCAGCTGTGAGGGCACAAGTGTGCTCTCACCCAGCTTTATGTAACACTGCCCTGCTCTGCTGTCAAGTTCCTTCAGGCAAATATTGCAGGCATCTATAAATAGTTCTTCCTTGTGTAAGGCTCACATTACACTGGGAGCTTTTTACAGCTCCCTCTCCTTTTATTAAATATAGGCCAAAAACCATGCCCTTCCCACCATCCCCTCTCTCAGTGAACAAATAAAACTGCAAAAATGTAAATGGTGCGTTCCCTTTCCTGCAACACCTCCTGTTCCTGGCTGGGAAATCTTCAGCTGTGAACCTGCCTTGGAAAGGGAAAGCTGTTCAATCACCACCACTCTGCAGAGCGGAGCGTATTAGAACTGCATGTGCAGGCAAACAAGGAATTAATGAAGAAAGAACACAAAGCTCAGTGGTATGGCAATACAAAGTATAAACACCCCAAACATGTACTTTCTTTTCACACCCATGTGTGATCACTGAGGTAGATCACTACAAGACGGGTCCAAAAGGCACGGACCAATACTTGCTGAAGATAAGAATAAGACCTTATGACTTGAAAAAAGGCAAAATAAAACAATACAAAAACCCCACCAATTCATTTTGGATTAGGCTGCTGTTATATTTAGTATGTATGGACTCCAGCCTCAAACACCGTGAACGCACAAGCTAGAATACAAGAGCATCAGTTTTGTACATGAACACCATGTCTACCAACACATCCCCTTGCACCACTAAAAAAAGGCAGGCATCCAAGATTTGTCAGAGTTCAGGTATGGGGAAAATGAGCAAACCCGGTCCTCAAATAATATGGGTGGGAACAGTGAAAACAGAAATATGAAAAGCTCTCTTTATTTATACACCACAAGAGAATGGAACTCCCCACTTCTTTACTTCTCCACAAACCTCAAAGGCTTTCAAAAGAGTTTTGGCTACAGCTTTTCTGCTATTTGGGGATAGCTGTTGATTACCACAAATTCTCTGAACTGCAGCAGCTGAGGTAATACCACTATCTCTGCTCTTGAGTGCTGAGCTCACTTCCTATCCACAGAAGGGACAGTTAGAGCACTTGCCCAGAAGCAGAGCAGAGAGTCACAAATGCACTACACACACATGAAGTAGCTACTTGTACAGGGGAAACAAAACAAAGCCCCCCAAGAATTCACTGAAAAATGGCTGGGACTAAGACAGCAGGCAGTAGGCAAAGATATTCAAATTAAAATCTGTTCTCATTCCAAGATAAACCCCCGATGAGCCAACACAGCCATACTTTGTTCCTCAGGGCAACGCTAAAGAGCAGGGAAGACAGCCAAAAGACCATGCTACTATGTTGGTTTCCCACCATCACTACATTACTGTTTAATCAAAAATACAATAGACCTAATTGCCAGCAAGTTAAGGCCAAGAGTTTTAGTCAAGTAACTCCAAACAAAGGACAGACTGGCTCAAACCAAATATTTATCACAGTTTAAAACCTGGGGAAGAGGGGGGACTTTTAATCTTGTTTTGCATTACTATTGTTCTTCTCCTGTTACAGGAGGAACTTCTCATTTCTCACCCTCCATAATGACTTCTAGGAGTCTACATGGAGCTGGTACACTAAATTTTAAAGGATTGGAAAAAAGTGCCATTATTTCAAATTTTAATAGATGATCTTCTGAAAATATTTGCACAAAATATCATATAACACAAAGACTGCTGCTTTTGTTTACTGTTTCTTATTGCACACAGTCAGTGAGAGCAGGGATAAGAGGAATGAAATTCTTTGCAAACTGCCCTAAAAAAAAAAAAAAACAAAACCAAGCACAAAACTAAAAAAACTCAAAAACCACACACCATAATCCTTTTTAGAAATTAAGAAACTTAAATACCCAGTTGTTGCTAGAAGCAATTTCAGAGACAACTACTGGGAAGCTTACCTCCAAGGACAGTCAGACCACCAATTCCTGCTCTGAGTAAGATGCTAAGTTGATCTGCTTTGGCTCACTAGCATCACTGGCCCTCACTCCCTGGCAGCGAGCCCCCCCACGTGCTTGAGCAACTGGCACAATCCAGTGAGAGCCTCCATCGTTCTTCCAGGTTGCCTTGCAATCCTGAACATGCACAGAGTTTCTCAAAGCCTATCCCACAATTTCTTCACTGGCTGTTCATACCCCTGGGCCTCATACGCATTTTGTTTGGTCATCTCTGATTAGGTGTGTATGGGAGCAATGCTTGCAACCATACACTGTTGTGCTTGAGAGGACACGAGTGAACTGAATGCAGCTCTGTCACAAGCTCTTTAATTACAGCCCCTCTCTAAAGCTCTGGGCTGCAGGGAATGCCTTTTCAGCCCAGAGAAAGGCAGATCTGCAACACTTGTTGATATCTGAACCTTACAAGCCCTTTTAGGTACCAGTGTTGAGGAGTGACATAACAAAACCACAAATTCCTAAACAACCAACAACCCAAAGCCTTGGTCACATGGCCTTCCCAGCAACTGAGACATGTGCCCCTGACTAATGAGGGTGCATCTCAACACACACCACTCCAACGCAGGACTGCTTCCCTCCAGCTCCCCTAGGGGCTAATGGCTACAGCAAAACAAAGCCACTTCACAGTCCTTCTCAAAAGGCTACAACTTCGTTTAAAAACTGGCACAATTATTCTGTCAAGTCATTTTTCTGCTTCTGATGCTTGTGTGTAAACATCAAGAATAAAATAGGAAAATAAGAATTTGTTGTTTTAAGGTTGCTCTGTATAATCAGTATACTACCATATACATGTGTCTGTGTTCTTGGGAACCTAGAAATGTTTATCTTAACAACAGGCTGTGGAATTTTAGGAAACTGAGCCAATTATCTGTGGCTTAGTGCCATTAAAGACCAAGTCACACAAGCAAAGATTTTAAAACAGAGGTTTTTTTAGAATTCAAAGGGCATTAACATGAAGATGGCAAGAGCAAAGATATGATACAGTCTTTACACACACAAAAAACCCACTAACCTCAAACAAAACAAAAGAGAAAAAAATGTCTCCTTATAGGGGAGAACTACAAAAGAGTGTAAGCTAGAGGGTATAAATACAATAAATTAAATACAATACAAGTTCAGTTTCTGCTTCATTTGCAAACTACCTTACTTAGATACAGACTGAAGTTGAAATCCTGCATTGTGGCTTTCCCCAAAGAACCACAAAAACAGAAGTTTGGATTCACTCAGTGCAGATGGAGCAAATGGTTCCAGAGCACTTGGAAACTGACTTTGGAAAATAGTTGTGATAACCATTAGACAAGGCACTTTCTGAAGCTGTCCTTAGATAAATTCCTGTGTGCATGTACATGTTCTCCAAAATGCACAACAGATAGTCCTGCACACTGAACCTCAGCAAATTCATAGCACAGAAAGTAAGAAAGCACTTGACCAAACTGCCCCCCTGACAGCTCCTGCTCAATTGGAAATCTCTATTGAGACCAAAAACTAATGCAACTGGACTAGACAAGCTGACCTGCTCTACCATCAGCCAATTCAGTTCCCACTTATCAGCATCCCTTATGACTTACTTGTATCTTAGCACCCAGAAAGCATTCAGAGTCTACTGACCGCTTCAGGCAAGCAACCCAGCCAGCTTTCCACAAGGAACACAGTTCTTAGACAAACCTTTTTCCTATATGTCAAGGATTTTATTCTTTGTGTGCAAGACCAAAATTCTCTGAAAGTGGAACTTTCCCTACAGTATCAAAAGCAACCCTTTCTTGGGCAATCAAAGGAATTGAACCAATTCAGTAAAATATTAGAGACATGCTAAATACAAAAGTGAGGAGAACATGTAGCATTACAAGGCTGGAAAACTCAGCATTTGAAGCACCTCTTTATTCAGTTGAAAAATATAAAAAAAATCACTACTGTTGCCCATGTGCAGTTTAAAAGAAAGCCACTCTCAAAACAAGTATATTATGATGCTTAGAAATGTCTTCCTTCAAAATGTTTTTTCATGACCTAACTTGGCAGAGCAATGGTCCTATCAGCCTCAGAACCACAATTAGAATTCATTTCCCTTGACTCATACATACTCTAGCACAAAGAAAGTTATCATTCCCAATACTCAGCTTTCTCAAAATAACTGTAATAAGACTGAAACATCTTCTCGATTTTAAGTGCCCACAGTTATATTTGAAGAAGAGGATACATTTTGAGATCATAGGAAAGTATCACTAAAGCCAAAATAATAAATAGTCTGTCTGTTTGAAAGACTCACATTTTTGGTTTGTGAATGAAGCAGTGAGCTTCTGTCAAGGGAGTTGTGGAAGATTCTGATTTCAAGAGCAACAGGTAAAATGGAAAGCAAGGCCTACAAGCACAATCCTTAATATAAACACAGGATTTCCTGAAAGGAACAGATCTCTCTACCTACTCTTAAATTCCTCGTGTAGGCTGCTCATTTGATATATAAACTCTTATTTGAGCTAAAAAAGTTAGGAAAGAAGCCAAGATTTGACAACTGAAGCCAGTAACATTAAAAAGTGCTTGGAGACGTTGCACCCTCAATTTCATTATTTAAGCCTTCATTAATTTTTAGTTCTCTGTCCAGTATGTTCTTACAGCAGACCTCAAAGCTTTATCATATCTCTTTTACTGTCAAGAGAGAATATTAAGCTCTCCTTTCTATTGAAGAAATTCTGGAGAGCAATTCCTTACAACTTAATGTGGCAGAAGGAAGAAATGAACTTGTGTAGAAAGGACTCCATATCACATAATTAAAAGAGGGAAATTTTAGAAGAATATTTTTATATTCTATGTAGGCACTTCCCTGAAAAAATCTACTTGTTTTACAGTTCATGTAGAAAAGCTTTGATTTAAATTTAGTCATGCTTTAAGCATAAGCAAGGTGAAATATTATAGCGTATCTGCCAGGGGATTTGGGCTCGAACACAATTTTCAGTAAGAAATGCTGAAATAACATTAAAAAGTATGCCAAACAATGGCAAAGATCTCTGAACTATCACTTGTCCCATGCAAATAAGTTTCAGCTCTGTTTAACAAATTCTTGGTGATCCCTTTGGTCAGAAGAACACAGCAGTCCAGACAGTTTATGCAGCAGTTCAAGTAAAAAGTCTTGTGACTATACTAAAGTGAAAATTGCGGTATTTCCTCTACCAAGATACATGGAATTAAACATTGTAGCTATTCCTAGTGCATAGTAGAGATGTGGCTACACTAGACCACCCTTATGTCCCTTCCTGTTCCGAATCCAGATGGGGTTTTCAGAAATACACTGTTTATTCACCTGTAGCAAATGCAGGGTTCAGCAAGACCCTCAATTTCCACCAAGAATCATTTTCTGCTCTTCTCAGTGAAGCATTCTGCCATCACTTTAAAATCTTCTCTTTATAATACTACATTTCTCTTTTGTGCACTTGAATGTCTCTGTAAGGTCCCATGACTCAGTTTTCACACACCTGTCCCTCACCATGGAAACTGAAAAGGAAGAACAAATAGAATGTATATGCCTCACTTACATTATTGAATAAAAACACCCTATTAATATTCATCATTATGTTGGAATCTCCACGGCCAAAACAGGAAGCACAGACAAGTTTCCCGTGACTCAAGCCTAGCAGTAATTCCCTTGTAAACTTCCATCATCACCAACACCAGCAAGTGACAGGTCAAGGCCAAAATAAGCCACTGTCCTGCAGTTTAGAAAGGCAGCCAGCTTTCAAGGAGCAGCAAGTCTAGCACAGCCCCTCTGGGGTGAATGTGCTGGCAGCAACAAGCTGCACCAGAACCTTCCTTGACCTCTCTCTCTCTTTTAACAGATTTCTGTGGGAGGTTTGCACTTCCACCACTTGTGCCCTTTCTTCAAAGCTGCTGTTCAGTGCAGACTCCACAGGCAGCGACACCCACAGCAGCTGCCTGCATGGCCCCAGCCACAGCCCAAAGTGTCTCTGTGCAACCCGAGAAAGGCACGCTGCCACCTTCTCGGCCGGGTGAGCTGAAATGCGCTTCCCCAGCCTCGCTCCGTACACTGACTGCAGGAGAAACATGAGGGTTATTAATAAGCAGGAGGAAAAGGTCAGCAGCTTGACTTGGATCCACAACTTTCTAGGCTAAGATCACGAAGATCACAGTATGCCAGATGGGTCAGGGAAAAAACAGGTTCTGCCCGAACAGAAACTCCAAGCAAACACCACAGCATACACCCATATGGTCTCCCACAGAATCCTACTGCTAAATAAGTGCTCATACAGCCATGCTGATAAGGAATAGAAGGGTGTTTTACAGCTCCCACTGATTCCTGATAACTAATGCTAAATCTACAGTGAGGTAGGAAAGAACAATGTAAAACAAGTCCAGACACAGTCAATAGATCACTTAAAAACCGGCAGTATGCTCTGTGTTTTTTGATGTTTTGGGTTTTTTTTTTGCAAGTTCTCAAAAAACTTTTGCATAATATGCCATTTCATAGATTTCCATTCTTCCTCAATCTTTACATTGTGTTCAGACCTGAATGCCCTGAAGAACAAAGCTGTTCATTTTCAAAGGGTCCTATATAGAGATACCAATTTATAGCGCAATTAAGAAACCACACAAACCTCAAACACACAGTTAGAACAAAGACTACTATTTTCTTGCTGCTGCAGTGCATTTGTGACTTGCTAGAGGGTGTCAAGGTGCAGGTTTCTGAATTCAGACAGATAGTTCCTCTTTTCCCCTGTACAAGTTTATTCTCCTTCAACAAGAAGCTTGATTTTGCAGTCATGCATCACAAACACGCCACTGAAGATATACAAATCTATTCTGCTCACTTCTTGGAATTTATACACTCATTTATTTAAATCAGGTCAAAATAATGTAGAATGTGCATTAGTGCACAGTGGCAATGTATATTCCTACAGATGAAAGCACGAAGGGAATTTAAGTGTGCTCTACCCCTGGTCCAAACATGCATGCAGGTAATCCAGCTGCACAGTGCTGCCAGGTCATTCACAGCACAAAGCTAAAGGCAACTAGAGAGAACACTGACCACATCATTTTTATGTTATTCAGCACAATCACCAGCCTCAGCTGAGACACACATGCCATAAAGTCTTTAAAACCAAATACGTCATGTTTAGCTACCATAGTACAGTTTGCATTCATCACCAATTCCCTTTGCTGCAAGACAAAGGACATCACCACAGCTGCCAGGTTTTAAACATTATGGCCTGTGCTCTTCAGATAAACTACAACCAGCTGTAAAAATAAAACTGAACTTCGCCTAAGCAAGTTTGCAAATTATCCGGAGTACATCGCGTGTTCTACCTGACAGTGGGCAGAAAATACCCAGCTAATATCAGATAAATGACACTACTCCAGTACCAAGAAATAGTATGGTGGAACATATAAAATCTACCCCAAAATAGTAATAAGAAAGAAGGATGCTCTTCAGCATGCTGCAAACTTTCTCTTGCATGGAGTGTTCATTATGAACACTGCCAGTCACAACTGTCACAGCCTACCTTACTTCATCTTTGGTGTCCTACAGAAGTGAAATACATATCACTGAAATGCATCTGCATGTGGCAGCATTCCCAGCTATATAATTTAGAGAAGTCCCAAATCACTCTGAATCCCATTTTAAATTCTCCACCCACAGATTTTCTTTGCAAAGATAAACATGAAAGAAAAACTATTCGAGTCAGCCATGCACATGGAGACTGAAAGACTGGGGGTGACCTTTGATTACAGCACTAAAGCAAAAGACATATTAAAAGTGAGAAAAAGCTGGAAGAGAGGAAAAGCATAGCAATTTACTTAGGTGAGTCCCACTAGCTACTGTGCCATCTGGAAAAAACAGAAGCTTTCAGCACATAAGCATGTAAACTGGTGGACCCTCTTGTGCTTTCTGCTGTTTTTCTATGCCAGCAATCTTTTTATGTAATAGTTCTATGAATAAAATAGGTCAAATTGAGCCTCATGGGAGTTTTACCAAATTTTAAACATTAAAAAGCTGCTTGTAGCTGAGTATTATGGTCAAATTAAATGTTCCACAATTTAAAACAATTTGCTTTTCCAGTGGCACTGTTGTCTGCATTAACTTTTCTTGGGTACTACACAGTCAAAAAAATGTCTGGTACATAAGCAAATGCAGTGAACAGATTAATATAACTCTGACTTCATACAAACTCTCTCAGGTCAGACCCTTTCCACTACAGCAGAGTGAACAGCAGCACCTCTCAGATTCATTCTAGTTAAAAGGTGTCTGTGGAGATCCGGGCAGCCCTTGAACATCACCACGGTGAAAATGGAAGTTTCCATTCATGCAATTCTACCAACTTTGCCTCAGTAACAGAGATTATTCCCAGCCAAACACAATTTTACAAACCTAGGAAATGTGCCTTTTCCTTGCAAGTTACCAGGAAAGAACAATGTAGTCAAAAATAGAAAAAGATGGTTGGGAATGAAAGGTACCATTTTCCCCTCTCCCATTCCAATCCATTGGCAGGCAGCTCCCTTTTCCAGATCTCTGCCAGGGCTCTGTCCCTCAGTGACTCTAAGAGTCTCCCCAGACTGCTAAAAATAACTTCTCAACTACAAGACATGTACATTATCAGCGGAAAACATTTCTGCAAACTTAGTAACAGCTCCACAGCTCAGTCTGATGACAAGAGAGACTGCAAAGGCAGACTAAAGAATGGCTGCTGAGGTAGGGAAGCCTTTACTGCATGCTCATCCATGATCAGCACAGACAGAACACATATTTTTTTCCCTAGGTGACAAATATTTTACAGCCAGTCTCAGAAAGTTGAGGGTTTTGCATTATAAGCAATACTTATTGTAAAATCTAAATATGTTAGAATCATATTGATAATTTGAACTTAATGCACTTAAATATATATTGCTTTGCAATTCAGCAGTCTTCCATGATTGTTTCTGTAGAAGTCTTCAGAATGAACATGTAATAACATATATAACATTCTGTAAGCAAGTGGAAGACTCTCCACATTCAAAGTTATTTTTCCTGCTGTAAAACAGGATTAAAAGACTTGCCCAGGTCACTTCTGTATTAATACCTGCATTGTGGGTTTTGCTGCTTCACTGCATGCTGTGATCACTACAGAAAAATGCAGATGAAATCCTTTATTACCCAAAGCCCTGAGCTACAGAATCAAAGGCCAGTTATTCTCCAAAAGGTATGCAAAGCATGTTTCCATCAAGCCTTGAGAACGGATAATAATTTTAATGGCACCTTATGAAATGGAAAGAGTGCTTCAATACCAAAAATACCCAGTCATCCTACAAACTCAGTATTTGTGATTTTTTTAATTCAAAAGCAACTTGCCATCTCTCAGAAAGACACAGAAAAAGCAAGACTTAGAAACGTCACACACAAAACTGTCCTCCCTGTGAAGATCACAAACTCCTGCAACTTCTACCACTCAGTGCTACCACAGAAGAATAATGTGACTTTTTTAAAAAGGATGAACAATATGGTTTTTGTGTCATGACAGCAAAAACTCTGCAACCAACCACTAAAAGCCTTGGTCTGACTCTTATTCCTTTCTTTATTCTATATGGTTCTTAGAAGTTACTTTTGTTCACTGAAAAGTAGTGGAACATTCACCATCAGTTAAAAAAGTTCTTGAACATGAGGGAGTCCTACTTACTCTGGTCTTGTCAGGATGTCAAGGTATTTCAGGTGTTCACAGGGAGGACAACACTCTTGCTTTCATAACATTACTTCCCAAACTAAATTTGCCAGTTATGAAATTACAGATCCCTAAGTACAATTACATGTCATAAATGGTGATTGCATTAAGGACTGTCATTTTAGGAAAACTCAAGAGTGATATCAACACCACCTACTCCAGAAACATTTTTTTTCTTTACAGTTAAAAGACCCAGCTGCTACCAAATCAACAGTATGATTGTATCCCAAATAAATTTCTGGTAAGAGCTGAAGTGATACTTGAAAGCCTGTTTCTTTTTAAGTAAAGATTCAAGAGTTTGGGCGGCTTTTTTTCCTAAGCCTGATGGAGATTTTAACAAAGCACAACTTTCCATGGCTACTGTAAACACAGAGGGAATCCACCCATCCATTTGTTTTTCCCATGACACTTCCATCAGAGGGCAAGTCACATCAGTTACACTGTGATCTTCCTACTGATGTTTTGTTAATGACTAGGCAAGAAGCAAGGAGTTTTCTGAACAGAGTTAAAAATCAGGGTGCTGTTGATGTAATAGCTATAATTTGAAGCTACAATATTGGGAAACATACAAATAAACTAGTTCTAAGACATAAAGAGAAAGAAAGAAAGGAAAGAGAGCAGAAATCCCAGCAATCTTGCATCTTTCAGAAGTCACTAACACTTCTCAGCAAGCAGAAGGATATCCTGACCAGAGTCACCACTTATTCCCAGTCAAAGTTATCAGGAGGAGCACCAAAAAATTTAACTGAAGACTCCACTGAAAGCTGAGCAAATCAAAATCAAAACAAGTGCCAGTATCAAACGGCCAATTTTCCTTCATCCTCCTTGGTACAGTCAGGTGTAGTTGAGCAGTTAACAGCTGCCATTTTACTGCAATTCCTGAGAATAAAGAGTGAGGTTAAAGGAGGGAAGCAAACAAATTATCTGAACAGGAACAAATAAAAAGCTAAATGTCTTATATCAATACACGTCTATATTAGAGTTTCCACATGATATCTGAGCTGTCTATATTAAGCCTCTCAGGCCAGTCTTCCACTAAATTAAGCTCTTGAGTGGCTTATAGTTCACATGATTTTTAGAGCCTATCTAGGCAGCTATTCTTTCTGCATCTCCTCTATTGAAAGTTTCTTTGTCAGCAACCTTTTCCCCCTTCAGTTCCAGTTCTCTGATAAAACCTTGTATGTGAGAAGTCACATGACATCAGGAAGCACATTTCATCTCTTTTAGAGAAAAAGGATTTCACAATGAAGTGGGAGCAAAAAAATCATCACAGTTTATGAGAAAAGAGTTTCAGTACTTAAAAATCTAACAACATTGAACCCAAAAGGTGAAATACACTCCTATCACTTCTAATTCTCATGTTTTCCTAGTAATTCCTGCAACAGCCTCATGATGACTTGAAGGCAAACTGTACTGCTCTAAAAGGCCACACATCCTACTCAGTCTTTAACTTCATTTTGAATTGCCTCAGAATAATTCCAACTAGAAGTCCTAGTTAGGAAGGCTAGTAAATGTATTACAAATCAGACCCTGTTTAAACATTTAAGTTATTCTATTTCCTTGCTAGTCTGTACAGACTGCTATTTTAATACAGACCTACTGTTTGCTTTCATCCAAGCTCCCTTCACGTGTGTAGAACCAAACTGCTCGCTGGACAAGACCTCCTGCTTCTTACAGCACCTTTGACATAAATTTCACCTGCGTTCAACTTTCCTACCGGGTACACATTTAACCAGAAAGAAACATTTCTTTCAATTGTACTCCATTTCACAGCAGTACATACATTTAACAGCAACACCTGGGATACACAAAGTGGGGTGTGGGAGAGGGTTTACAGTTTAAAAAGAAGTAAGTCTGTTGAAAATATTTCTTTTTAACATGTTCCTTCAAAAAGGCTTTCTCTCTATGAACTGAAAATTGCTCAACACCTGTGCAAAGCAGCTGTTCCTCTGTACTTTAGAGACAAACAAAAAACAGTGGGGATGAATCCTGAGCCACTCTGTGATGAATACAAGCACCTTAAGTAGACTTATCTTAAAGAAAAAAACAAATGTGGGTAAGCTAAGTAAACAGGGAGAAAAAATTCATTGTATTCACCGTACCTTTATGTTCTTTATCAGGAGGTGAAATGCGAATTTACAAGAAGAAAAAAAAGTAAGCCATAGGGAAATGAACAAGAAGAACCCATCACGTGTATTTCATTCAAGAACACTTCAGATTTTTTTAGTCTACTCCCTCAGGACATGGGCTTCTACTAGAATTTAAGTGCAATTCTGTTGCAATGTAATCCTACCTGAACCGGTGGGAATGGAAAGGGGATTAAAAAGAACCAACAATAAGGATATTCTTTCAGCATGATATGAGCTCCATCTCTGCCCAACTACAATTACATTCCTGTACTTTGACACATCATGTCAGAGATGCAAAAAGCTCTACAAAAACATCTTGTTTCCTTCCCTCTGCTTTCCTACAAGGGCCTGAAAACAATTGTAGCACTGAGATTTTTGAGTGTATTAAAGGTTTTAGGTATTGCAGGTAGTCCACATCCAGAGTATTTTCATCAAGTTTTAAAATGCAAAGCTTTTAATTAAGAAATGTCAGCTTTCTTTAAGTCAGTCAATCATAGAGCAAAGAACAGCTATTATGAGCCTTGTTCCAAAACTCATAAGCTCCCAATGATAGAAAGGCCCTTTAAACTACTTTGGAAGTTGAAATTGGCTTTGCAACAAAGAACATGTAAAAAATGAAGTTAAATTTGATTAGAAGCAGTTGTAAGGTTTTTTTACAAATCCACCAAGCATACTCATTATTTCAATGGACTTCAGACACAGCCAAGTTGTGCAGTAGCAAAAAGAACTAGCAAATTATAAAAAGTTGTTCCTTGTTTGATTATAGCAATGAAGATCAAGTTGGGGGGGGGGGAATTTAAAGAGATTTCCTGCCTTACAGACACTAGAATACAAGAATGTAACTCTTCAAGAGCAATCAAAGAAAAACTCTTCTTAAAAAAAGTTCTACAAAGAAAACAGTTCATATTGCTCATAATTCATGAATAATTTTGAATTGGATTGCTTTTTTTTTTTTCTGTTTTAAAGTTCTGGTTTTGAATTTAAATAATGATAAGAAAAGCAAACTCAAATCACATAATAAAATTATAACAACCTTAGTCCAAGTCCTCACATTTCAAAGGAAACACTCATGTCTAATAAGCTCCTTATATTGTAAGAATTTTCATTTTAACAGAATGAAGTCCAGGATACCAATTAGACAGGCATCACTAATGGCATGCCTCAATAAATGGGGCAAGAGCTACCTAACTACCTATCAGCATATACAAAGATTAATACACATGGCATATAAATATTAACACCAGGATTGCCTGCAGAAATTGGTGACAAATTAATTGTCCTACAAATATAGGATGAGTACCTCAAATAACTACAATTTCTTTGCAGCTGATAGCCTGCAAAAGTGTGCAAGTAATTCCTCTTGCACCGATCTGCCTGTTTCCAACACAGCACATATTTAACAATAATACCACCACTGAAGAGAGCAGATGCCCAAAGCAGTTTTATCTGTAACCTTAAAATATTAGCTCAGATTCCTCCTGGTCTACTCTCAAAAAAAATCTCACAGTGGTAAATAACATGCCAGTTTAGTAATGTTAGACATGGAGGCAGGGAGGGAGGCAACCACAGTAAACAGTGATCCTTGAGCCACTGAAGCAGAGTACACTACCACTAACCTACTTTTGAACACCAAAGCATAAGTCTGTACCCCTGCCCCACCAGTCTAAAGCTGCATCTGAGAACACAGCAGCAGCCCAGCTCAGCGGTATTTGAGAAAGACGCCGGGCAGCGTTACGCAGTGCAACAGCCGAAAAACAGCATTCAACCAAACTGCTGAGCAAGGCAAAATGAAAAGTACCAAAGCAGCGTTTGCCATGTTTCTTTTGTCTGAGTTAATTTAAAACATGGCCAGCGATGCCTCTGCACATACACTACATACATACTACAGTCAAATCTCAGCTCTGAGAGCAACAAACAGTATTGGGGGATTACAGCTCTGTAACAGCCCCTGCTGTACCTGGTTTTCAACTCCTTTTGCTCTTGATCATCTGCATAGCATTCTTCCTTTCTTGAGTCTCCTCTTCCCCACCAGAATCTCACCATTTGGCCAGCAGGCTTGCTTTAAGTGTTGCTTCTATTTGTGTGTCCCCCACACGAACAGTTCCTGATGCTGTAAGGTCATTTGAATGCAATTGTAACTTTGGCTCATGCACAAGTTTCCTCACCCTCTCTTGGCAGAGCAGTTACACAAACCACCAAACTGAATCAAACAGGGTTAGGCTACTCCTCTTTTCAGTCTGCTGCATTAAAACCTTGACCTTCTAAATCTATATTACAGTATCTACATTCATAACCACGACCAAAATTTTTAATTTGAGAACAAAGCTGCATAGACAACTATATACAAAAATCCTCTGGACAGAACAGATGGTAACAAATCTTTTCCTTCTAAACATCAGGAAAACACTGCAAAGTGTTTCCAGAGTCTTCACAAAAGTAGTAAGATTTATCTACCGAGCAAAATAAAGCCATACTTTAAAACTGCATACATCTCAAAAGACTGAGATTATCTGGTGCATGTGTTGAAACACTCATGACAGAACAGAGCTACAAGTGCATATGGCAATCACACATGAATTCCAACAAATTTAAACCCTTTTCCCTGAAATTACCCTTCAAAGTAAAGCCAGTCACAAACTCGGCCCTTCTCAAAATGGCATTTTTATGTAGGGTATGACCTGTTACCTCAACAGACTTCTAAGAATTTGGAAATATTTTATCATTCCTCAAGAAAATTGTGAGCAATTTCCTTTCTTAACTTCTCCTCCAAGACAAGCCACAACAGTTCTTCTCAGCCAGCCTCCTGTTCCCTCACATTAAGGAATTAAGGACAAGTTTCACAGTGTATCCACCTCTTCTCTAAGCATCTTTTTTTTTTTTTTAGACTGATCCAACTGAAAACAAAGATTCAAAAACAAAGCATGTGTAAACATTGTCTTCCAGGGGCAAGTCTGCATGAAGGATAAACTTTTGAATCTTTGTAGATATGAAATGCAACTCCCTCTGTGAAAAAATATTCAAACCAGATGCTCCTTCAGACGTAAGAACAAATAACACAATTTTAAGCATTTCTCATTTGATTTTGCTTATTAGAAGTCACCTCCCTGATCATGTCTAACTACATGGATTTTTAAAAGTTCAATTGTAATTAATCAAAAGACTCACACTTACATCAAATGGCTACTTACAGTGCTTTCCGTTGCATCAAGCTTTTGGCTGCTGGTAACTAACTCTGCTCTATTAAAAAAATATCCTTTTAAAAGTCCCTTTAACCCAAACCATTCTGATTCTATGATCATTCCTCAGTTCCAAACTGAGCATAACTGTATGACTGGATAACATCCAGTCTTTAGGATACATGAACTGTCATTTCCTTGATCAGTGAAGCTGCAGGTACTCTCAGTGCCTTTTCATACCACTCTTTTCCTGCTTCACAACAGTCCTGACTCCACAACAGTCCTGACTCCACTACTAAAGTGCACAACTGTTCCAAGCATCAGGCTATGATTACAGCAGACTGAAATTCACCATATGGTAAATGGTGGATTTGATGAGGTGATTTACATTTGCAAATATAATTCTATTCCCATGTGCATTTCTGTACTTCATCATAAGCATGAACTGAAACACCTGCAGTAAAAGAAATTAAATTTGAGCCTGATAGCGAAACAACAAGATTTAAAGCAAAAACAAAAGAATTTCACACAGAACTGAAGTCTCCTTTCTTCCCAAAGAATGCAAAAAAGAAAAAAAGAAAGAAACACAGCAGTAGACCTTCAGCAATCAGTTAAAGACAACCTGGAACAAACATTTGTAGCAATATGCAAATACAGCACTTTCAGTGGTCAAGGAAGGGAATAAAATACTCTTTTAAAGACTGAAATTGCAGAGAAAAGTATTTCTTTCCAGTAACATGCACAACTAAGAGAGATTTCCTGTTCATACTCTTTTTGGATTGCTCAGGATTTCAAGAGATGTTTTCACAGGAGGTAATAAAGTATCACAGGAGGTAATAAAGTATCTTGTGAAAAACTATGTTTTGTTTACATTAATTTTTAAGTTAAGTCGCAAAACAGTTTTTCTGAGAACTAAGAATTTTTCAACCAACACTTTTCTTTTAGGTTTCCCAATGAGTCCAGGTAATTACCATCTCCCATCTGTCTTGCCCACATATCTTCAGCAGCAGGAACATTTGCTGACACCATAATCAAGAATGAACTGGCAGTAAAATTATTTATCCTCTGCCAGACTGTGCCACTGTTAAATATCAAGGGAGATAAATTAGGATTTAATTTAGTTGACTGGTAACTAAATCTGATATAGATATAGACAGATATAGGCTATTTACACACATATTTTTATGAAGACACCTTGCTGACAATAAAACCTTCAGAGCCTCAAGACCAGGTGTCTCCTGACTACCCATAAAACATTGTGTCAACACAGTAGCACCAATCCAGCAGTGCATGACCTATACCATCCATCTCCTCACACAGCACATCCTCAAGACTGTTTGCTTTGTGATAGTACAGCAAAGTTATTTCAAGTAATTTAAATCTACTGTCTGGCACATTTCTTCTTTGATAGTACATTTACTATGGGAAAAACACCCCAACCAAAAAACCCCACATTTATAATAAGCCTACGTGCAAAGCACAAAAAATTCTCGATTTCCTTTACCTACCATGTACTTCAATGTTTCCAAATCATTTTATTTTATTAGTTTGCAATATAACTTTCACCACCATCTTCGCTTGGTGGTAAGGAATGAAAAGATTATTGTCTTTAAATTTAATCGAGAGAGACTGGAGAAAGGAGTCACTTGCCTGTGCTAACAACTAGTGTTGTTTTACTAATGCGAGGTAATAAAAGTTTGTTCTTTGTAGTAACTGGTACTGGGTCCAGTGAGTGTTAAGATCCAAATTGAAATAATGAACCAAGAAAGTTGACAGAGAAAACTGTGGATCATTTTTCTGGTGAAGGATATTCCCTACAATGCCCTTTCATACCCACACAGGCAAGTATGTGTTCAGCCTGAAATCCTCCCTCTGCAGCTTCTCTGAAAACACTGTACGTAGGCAGGATAAATTATTACTCAGAACTAGCACATTTGGAATGTGTCTCAGCTTTTCAGATACCCAGATATAGTCAGTAAAGACCAGATTATTCCCTGAGCAAGTGGGCAGAATTGTAGACTATCTTAATATTAAAAGTACAAAATAATTTATATGGCTACTATTAGAAACGTGTAAACTAAAGTTCAGAATTTATATAAAAACATTTAAGCCAAATACAGAGAAATTCTAAATTCAGAATTTATTTAGACAGATTTAAGACCTTGCAAAAATAGGTTTGAGGAACACAGGAACTCACCACTTTCTTCCTCATCTAATGCACATTTGTGGTCTAGTATCAAAGTAAGTTAAAAGCAACTCAACCTCAGAAATAAGACTAAAACAAAAGCAGCATTTCCCCCAAATACTCCTTTTCTGTCCCACCTTGAAAAACAAAATCCAAAGCAACCATCCTCACTCTCCTCCACCAAACACTCAACCGAAGAAAAACACACAGGCCTTTTACCAATCTGCACCATACCAAGAGAAAAAAACCCCTGTGGACAGAAGTAGAAAGCAAAACATCCTTCCCTGCCTCAGTTTTGTACGGTATTCCTATGGCAGTACCCAACTCACCTCTGTCAGTGAGTTACACAAAAATGTCAACCAGCTGAATTCACCTGTCCCAGATAACCAGCAGGGAAAGTTTTACTGAGGATTAAAACAAACCAAAGACACCCAGAGGTCTCCTCCCCACCTCTGTCCTCCTTCTCTACACACACAGTGCGCTCCACACACCCACACTACACAAGACAGCTGCAGGTGTGTGTCCATGGGATGTGTCAAGTAAACAAGTGGTTTCCAGTTTGGATCAACCACTGTGGGTTCATTCTTCCTATTTAAAGATGGAAAGAACAGGTTCTTCCTTACTCTGGAGTGTGCAAATTTCCTTCCTTTGAATTACATCAAATAATTCTTGACTAGGTTTTACAACATATACTAGCATGAACAAAGCAGGAAGTTCACATTTAAAAGGAACCTCACCATTCAGTGTTAGCATGAAAGGGCAAAGCAGAAGACAAGCAGTGACACTTACATGGGGTATCTGAGTGAAAACAGTTCTTGGGGAAAAGAGGAATTATTAGAGAGTTCAGCATTTATTTGACAGACTTGCACAGGAGCCCATGCCAGGGACCTGCAGGGGACTGGCTGAGGAGCAGAGATCAGAGCCAGGTAAAGCCAGCCTGGGTAAGAGGCAGCAGCTGCAGACGGCTGCATCAAACATTCAGAACATCTGCCCCTATCCACACGGGAGCCTCATTTTCCAGATGGCAAACAGGTACGAAAGACTGTGTGGCTTCTTTCTGAAATCAGTTTAAAGAAAGGCAGACAGCACAAACTGAATAGGTTGTCAGCTGGTTTGAAACAAGAACTGGCTTGGTGTCATCCCAATTATGCTAAAAGGCCCCAAGACAGTGTCAGGAGGTTCCCAGTAGAAAAGCAGACAGTGTGCATATGCTGTCCCTCCCTCAGGCCTAAATTTCCTCTGCCTCCAACTCCATTATTAAATACTGGCTGTAACTATTAAAACCAAAATATTTCAAAAGAGACATTAGATTAAAAGCAAAACTAAGAATTCAATATTTACATTTTCACCCACAATTCTACAAAAAAATTAAGTATGCTTTAGGGGCTAGATAGATGAGAACTCTGTTGCTACTTTTATCTTAAAATTAGTGAAGACAATTCCAACAAACTCCTGTATGCCTCTAAGTAGCCTAACTTTTGTTCAGCCTGCATCTGCCAATCCAAAACACTAAACCGATCTTTTTCCTTTTTCAGATGTCACCATACCTATCAGGATTGTTAAGATTAAGTTTACGTAGCAGTAAAGTCAACCAGAAGTCCAACCGAAAGTTCTGCCCTCAGTTATAGTCTACTAAATCCATTTAGTATAGCTGTGACACTTTGGATTTACACAACAGTAGTAGTGCAGCAGAGTAGAATATAGAACTGAAAGTTACCAGCTTAAAAGATACTTTAAATTAACACTATGACTGCTTAAGTTTAAACATTCTAGTTGGTTGGGAGCTGTAAACACAAAGTCTTCACCAAGAAAAGTATCCTTATCAGTGAGACAAGCTAAGCTAAATTACTTATACTCCAACAACCCCATCTAACCACACATATCCACAGAACATCTAACCTCTCCCTTTGACAGCCCAGTGTTGTATTCAGATATGGCACTATTTAATTATGAACTGGATTGCTACAAGAGAATAGGACAGTTAACTTACTGCTGTTTAATGAGCACGCTCTTGTTAGTTGTGAATACATTCACTGTACTCATTAAATCAGGAGGCACTGGAGTTCTGAATACATCATTAAAAGGATCCAGGAATGCTGCTGCTTTGTTCAGCATGACTACATGCTCTGCTTGACAGTTGGAAAATGAGCAAGAAATGTAAGCCCCTCCCTGTTAGGCCAGCAGATCTAATTTTAAAGTAGGACGAGGGAGAGAGAGTGGGAGAACTACTTCTTCAGAACTTCACTCATTTTAGAACACAAATTTCTCTTTCTACTGCTGACTTGAAGCAGAAATATGCTCAGTACTGTAAGACAGTGACAAAAAAGAAATGTCAAGCCTGCCGAGGGGAGGGCTACTTAAAAAATAAATTACTAAGTAAACAAACAAATCCACAGTCCATTTTCAATACACCTAAGGAGTATGCATTAATCTATCAACCTGTCAGTTAGCAAAATGAACTTTCATACAGCAAACACACACTTACCTCTAACATGGTAGTTCCCATATTATTTATGATACATTGATTAAGGCTGAAGAAGGAGTGAAACTGACTAGTATGCTCCTGTACATTCTCACAGAGGAGACTTAGAACATATGTTCAGTGAGAAGATCAGTTTTACTCCATCTACCCACATGAGAACCTATATGTCTAAAGCAATCTAGAGTTACAGAGAAATTAAAATATAACTGTCAGTTGTTCAGCTCAAACCCATTGCATAGAAGCATTTTCTACCAAAAGAGGTATGTGAACCAACATCACTGATGGCATCACTGGAGTTGCAAGGGCATCCTGGAAGGTAAGATTTAAAGAGCACAACCGCTTCCTTTAAGCTCATCCTTGAAAGAGGAAAATGCATTTATGTAATGTGTTTCTAACAAATCTTCCTTCTCCCCTCCTCCCACCTCATGCACAGAGAAAGTTGCATGAACAGGTTGCTGAAGTTCAGAACTAGGGGAAGAGGGGGGAGCTGACCCAAGCTTAATACTCTCAGTGCAAGGCTGTGCAAGACAACCACTTCAATCCAAGCAATTATTATTCAGTTAGAAAGTAGTTGATACTCTAAGAAGCTATGTAAACACTCAATTCTAGTCAAACAAGGGCTTCCACCTATGAAAGCAAGCTTAATACCACAAGCACATTTAGCTCAGTCTCCTACCATCATGCAGATGTGATGGTTCACCTCTTACCTGAGAAAAACATGTTCTAACCAGCCATGCTAGCACATCAGGACTTAGCTTGTTCCAGGCTTCAAAACAAGCCTCTGGAGCTCATCAAGATCCCAATTTTACCACTTTTACCAACAAAATAATCTTCAGGAAAAAATCCCTCTGATTAAGCAGTCAGGCTTAATGCAACATGCCATGACTAATCCTCTTAAATTTTCTCTGGGTCCCACACTGTAATCTCAGTAACACAGGAGAAACTGTTCTTTTCATAGGAGCTATGTGACTGTGGTCTGTCACAATCTTACTGAAATATCAAGTGATTTCTCACTGCTATCAACTTGAGTTATCAATACACAAGTTTCAGCACACAGTCCTGCTTACCTAGGGTGCAACCACAGAGCAGCACTCTCAAATGACAGTATAAGCTGTAGAACAGCACTCAGCCACCACAGACTTCTGGGTTCCAATCTCATTTCTCCCCACAGTGCAGTACACGGATGCACTTAGCTCTTTTAGACCGTATTGTGGAAACAGCCTTAAGAATCACCTGGCTCTCCAATGGTTTAAAATAGCACCCTTACCAGAAGGTAGAAAGATTAACAGTTTGGGGATAGGAAAATCAAAAGAAGAAATCACATTCAGACTAGATCTAGAGATAATCCCTTATCAGCAATATGCACCTACAAGTGCATCAGAGCATTTGATTAAAATCCCAGTTCAACGACTTAAGAACGAAAAGAAACCAGAAACTTTTAGGTCATCCACACAGTTTCCTTGGTGTCAGATAAAACAATGCAGAGAATGAGTACTCAGATTTTCTGATCAATGGTATGGCCTGTTCTTCTAACACCCAGCAAGAAACATGCACAGAAAAAATGCATGCAAAAGAGCCGCAATAAGAACTGCACATTAGATTGCTTAATTTGGGTTCTATTCTCTTTAATCATACTAAAAAGCTCTGTACGAGAGAGCTGTCTCTTAGAGTTTGGAAGTGAAAGATGGACACATAAAAATTCATAAATAATGAACTTCTCAAGTGTTGCATTTTCTTCCCTTTGTGCTCAGCACAGAGCAACTCATGCACCATCTCAGCTGGTTTAGCTCAAAAACCACCACATGCTCTGATGACAGAAAGGAAAGGATGATGTTCAGGGAATTGTTTAAACATTTGTTGTGCTTAGCAACAACACACTTCCATAGCTAAAAAACCTGTAACACATGAGATATAGAGACATACTTGATACCTATTATAAATAGTTTGCATTCTTCAGCTCCTTAAGTACTTTTGGTCTGCCATTAAGTCAGACTTGCATCTTCCTGGCAGATACCTCCCTTTTGCATTTTGTACAACACAGAGCATATCAGAACTCCACAGAGCAGCTTCTGATTTATACTTGGAGGGTATTTAAACTGGTTAAGTGACTTTCAGAGAGAAAATAAATTACACATTCAAAATAAGAGACACACATACTCTTATACTCTTAATAAAAAGAAAGAAAAACATGCTTTTCTTCATGCTATGTGCTGTATCACCATAACATAATAAGCAGTACTTCTGTTCAAAGACTTTAATCTCATTATTAATACCTCTTTGCTCTGTGTAGATTATATCTTCTCCTGTGTCTCATCACCATCATTCAAAATCTTTGCAGGTACAGCTTTGCATTACATACATACAAAAAAAGTAATCCAACAAGGTCCTGTCTAAATAGCAGTGGTAAGGAAAACTGAAAACAAATACTTAAATGGCAAAACACAGGCACTTCCAAACTGGAGTTCTGGCTAGTCCCTCAAGTCCTCCTTTTTAAGGAAAGCCCTTGTTATTTACATGAACCCATTTTTTGTTCTTGTTTCAAATACTTCAAACTGGTTTCTAATACATTCAAATTAAATATCTTGTCCAGCTACACAGGGAAAAAATTTTTAAAATCTTGTTTGTTGAATGGGAAAACAATTTGTCAGAATTTCTTTTTCCATGTATTCCACTGCACCATATGTGGGGGCTGGAAGAGAGCCTAAGAACATCTGCCGTAGACTTTAAAACCCCTAATAATAGCACAGCTGGTGTCCTCAGCCTAATGATCTCAGCACAGATTCATGTGGCCACTCCTGACTCCGGCCCCCAATCCAGGCAAAGCACAGAAACCCTCAAGGGTTGGACACGTTCATTCATTCTTAACTCAATTTGCATTTTGCTAAAGAACCAACATAGAAAGCAAGTTGAAATCCTTACATTTTGAGCAGTTCAACAGTCACTGTTTCCCTAAGATTTTCCCACACTCCTTTCATTAAAATCCAGTTTAGCAGTATTCCATAAAAAGAAACTCCTCAATAAAGTAACTGCAAATCTCAGGGATCCAGGGTCAGAAACCTAAAATGCTTAACTCCATTCAACTGTACTACAGAGGTGGTTTTTACCTTTTTTTCTTCCACTAAACAAATGGCCTATCTTCATACCTGTCCATTTAGTTTACTTACAAATTAATGTTTCCACCAGCTTGCTTTTAAACGTGTTCAAAAGTGCTGGTTTATCTATGAGAAAACCCATATTCCAAAGAAGAAAAAAAAGAAGACAGAAGAGCACAGAACTCAGAATAGGAAACTATGTTTAAGTTCACACAGAGTCAGCAGTGGGCTCTAACAGGTATTTATCACCCAGAGGTTTTGGGAAAATGTCTATGATTTTCCATGCCCAAAGGATCAAAGGATGCAACTCTGTGAAGGTGGGAACAAAGAAAGCAATATTTGGGTGGGGGTGAGGTTTCTGAGACTTTCATTCCCTTCTGTTCACCCTCTGCCCCTTTTACTCTTTCATCTAATAAAAAAATGTAGGTAGTTTCCAGCAGTCAATGGGCATGAGTTCAGTTTAACATAAGGTGTGCAGGTGGACCTGTGAAAGGCACATTTAGTCACTGGCAAAGCACAAAGAGGTGGCCGCTTTAGCAAACTGCTGTATCCACAGTAACAACAGATAGAATACTGAACTCCAAATTCCAAGAACAACCCATTTAATCTGATTACTCTAAAATGCCAATGTGACACTAATATGCTCACCAGAAAATGTTTTCTTCCTGTTTCTCATGATGGAGAGAAGGGAGAAAAATCCCAAAAGCGGAGAAAGGGAACACTTTGTAAATTCCCACACTGTCCAACAATATTTGCCCTCTTAAAAGAAGAGACATTTAGCAGATAATCGCTCTTAATTTGTACTGCATCACTGAATAACAAAGGAAAAGAGAAAATACAGAGCAAGTTAATTATTAGTTTTATATAAAAGCACCAAAGTCTGAGAAAGTACAAAACACTAGACCAGCACAGCTACAATAATCAATTTGGCTGTGACAAACATACTTACAGTCATGCATCAGTTACATACTTTACCCCTTCTACTACCCTCTAACTGATCTGTAACTCCTCTTAGAGCTATAAGATAAAAACACATTCTAGGCAGCATTTTTAAATGAAGACCATAATTGAGCCATTAAAATACACATGTTCTTATTTCTCACTTGACTATGAGAAAACGCGTATTTTAAGGAACTAGGTGAATTGTCCCAGCTTTTCAAACAAAGTCTAAATGTCAGAAAAAAACCTGTTAATCAATAGAGAAACAAAAACCTGCAGCAGAAGAGTCGCTACAGAAACAAAAGATACAGCCTCAAATAACATCAGTTTGACCATAAATTCTTAATTCCAACAACTATACAACACAAGTCCAACAGAAGGCTGTGTTTATGTGGTTATGCTGTAGACTTCTGACTGCAAATAAGAAAAACCTGCTTCAATTTTACCTTATATTCCAACTGGGGAGCTCACTGCTGCTCAATGGCAGCAACAGCTGTATCACAAGTGTTGACTGTGGCCATAGCAAATATCTGGGCTGGCACCAGTAATGAATTACACTCCTTTTTAAAAATAAATTTGACATCAGACACATTAAATAAGTCTACTGTTGCTGTGCTGTCGCTTGTGTAACAGATACAGTAGCCACATATAAGACACATGATGTCCCCCAACTTGGCAGAAAGGGCCACTGTTCACAAAAAAAGTATAATCTCTCAGAGGCACAAACAATTTGCAGAACTGACAAAGTTCTCCTGTGTAAGGCAGCCTGTAACTGCTGGCTTGATGCAGGCACATACCTACTGCTGTCTCCAGATTTTGTTTCCTCACTTGCTACAAGCTGAATTTTTTCCCCTTTATTTCTGGTGCTACAGGTGTAGCTACAAGTCCTTTGTGACAGAAAGCAGGAGAGACAAGGAATCCTTATAAGTGGGTTAGTACTTCCACACTTCAAAGAGACTGACCCTGGCTATCTGGACTATTTCAGCCAATACAATAATATCTGCCTGAAGTTTCCAGGTGCTCAGCCTTGCTTGACTCACAAGGTCAGGCTACTGATGAGAAAAAGGCCAGGAATCATAACCTGCATGCTTTCTAGCACATCTGCATGCTGTGTCCTTCCTCTCAGCAATTTGTAATTTTCCCAGAAAACAGTTTTCTCTTCCTGAGTATTTCAACATGTGCCTTTATTAAGTAGTTGTCCTGACAGAACCTGTATTTTTCTATTCAGGAAGCTACAGGCTGGGGTGCAAGACAAATAAGTCTGTCATAGGACAAAGACAGACACAATGCAAACATTGTATCACTGCAAAGTGCAGTCATTGACAGACATAGTTACCACGTCCTGTAATAATTCCTGCCTGGCTTCATTCCCATCTCTCTGGAAATATGTCTCAGACAGTAATGCTGCACACAGTCTGCCCAAAATCAGAGGTGCATGGTGGAGCTGTTCTAACATGATAAACTCATCACAAAGCTCACAAATAACATCAGATTGCAATGCAGTTATGAAGTACACTAGAAACCCTCCAAGCCACAACTAAACTTGGTTAATGAGACAGACGCCTACTTTAAACAGCCTTAGTATTCAGAATTATGGTTTGATTCACATCAGCTATCATGTTATGTAAAGAGGTGATAGGCTCCAGTGAAAGTGACTTGGCTAAACTTAGCTCAATGAGTAACAAGTGCTTGAAGCACACACCATGCCATAATTACCTATATCACTATATCTGAATCTTTTGCTAGTTGCTATCCCCATCTTGAATAAGTATCCAAAAAGAAAACGAGTTAACAGAAGTGGATAGCACACTCACATTACCACAACTTTGTACTGACTTGAACACAGTCTGCATACAAGAAGCAAAACCTGGACAAAAGACCCAAGGCAACATCACTATGCTCAGCTGCATTTACCAGCACTGAGCTGAGACAGTTTAAGAGACTAAATCTACCCTCCTGTTTAAAACACCTCCCCATCAGACTCCCCCATTTCCAAATCCACCCTTCCAGGTACAAATATTAACTAATACAGCGTTGCCAAGAAATACATTTGCTCCTCTCCTACCTTCTTCTCATTTAAGCTGTACATGTGCTTTACCACAAAGTATTATACCTCAGGGCACAATAAAAATGTGGAAGCATCAGTGCTTAAATATTAGAAGAGCCTCTTGCAAGTGCAAAAGACAGTTATTTCATGCCCTCCTTTGCTTTGTGGTCATTTGGAAGTATGCAACAAACAAAAGCTCCAAACAGAGCAAAACAAACATACACTGGGTGCAGCTCACGTCAGCAGAGATCTCTTAACCTGAAGGTCATATTGTCAACACTACAAATGTGGAAGCAGCTGCTGACATTTTGACATGGCCCCTAAGCTGCAGCACGCAAGATCCAGGAGACTGTAATTCAGAGACACATTTGAGGTGTCAAGGATTCCAGACTCTTGTCAAGGATTTCACTCTTTCACCTCCACAGCTAAGATACTGTATATACTAACTATACTCAGCCAGGTTAGCCAACTGTACCCAATAACCGTGATTTGGGCTTTTTTGTTTTGTTTTTAATTAAAAAGCAAGAAGCCCAGAAGTCAATATAGACTTCCAAGCCAAAATACTGGCCATTTTGGATCAAACATCATGTCTTTTAATATAATAGATCTTTCCAAATTCTACTACTCCTCCCTCAAAACACACCCATCCACTCAATCACGGTATTCCTTTCTCCTTCTCTACTTTTTTCATTTCAGACAGAGGAAGAGAGATCTTCACACACACAAAAAAAAAAAAAAAAAAACCAAACAGGTAACAACCTGTTTAACCCTTGTGACTCAAGTCTGGGTTTGGTGTTACAGAGTATAAGTGGCAAACTATGCTGTATCTACACTCACTCTGTTATCTTCTGCAGTTATTTCCCAAAAGAGCAAAGATCTTTCCTCAAAACACAAAAAGCAAGCAAGCAAGGAACTAACCTCTTACAAACCAGTAATGCACATCTTAATGACTTGGACTTTACTCAAGGAATAATTTCTGAGTTACAGGGCCATATTCTGTTTCTCATAATTGGTAGGCATTTACATCTGTCAACATCCCAGTTTCCAACTTTTATTAAAATTGATTCTCCAAAATGTTACTTAATCCACTTCTTCAGAAATGCCTTTTTTTTTTTTTTTTTTAAGATCAGTTTTAGCAGGCATTTCATGAAGATTTTGCTAGACAGGCAATAGAGTTAGGTATCACAACTTCTTTTGGCCACCACAACAACTTCTTGGTATCTTTTGTGAAAAGGTATTTAGAAAAGACATTTGTAAAATAGTTATTTGGGCTTGGGCTTTCTTTTAAGAACTAAAAGTTAAATAAGAATTTATATGCATATTGTCAGTTTAATTTAACCTTGTTTGCTTATTTTTATCTTTCAAAAGTCTGTTACTTCCAAGAACTTTACAAATCATTAACAGATATCCTGAAGAAAAAGAAGGGAAAAAAATAAATGGATTGGCAATTTCTCTGTTGGACCTCTCTTACATGAGGAGATAGGAAACTTCATAACACTTGACATACCAAACAAAGCCAGAGAAAAAATATGGGTGAAAAAAAAAAAAAAGGGAGAAAATGCAGATTAGCCAAAATGTAAGAACTCATAAAAGATGCTTGCAAATGTCTTCAGTGCCCTTAAAAAAAAAAAACAATGCCTTTCATATTCTGAGATCCCAAACTCCTTTCACTTTTCTGGAGGAAATGGACTATAGCATTAAACAACCAAATATCCAAAGCATTCCCTCCCAAAATCTATTCTTTAGTTTCACATGTACTCAGTTCCAAGCTGGCACACTGCTGGATTATAGGTCTTCTCTCACAAAGCAAACAACAGTTTCCAGTTAGAAATCAGGGCAATCAGGAACCACTAGTTCCCGCTCAGAAGTCAATTATCTGTTGTAGGATTTACATCAGAGTCATAACAGACTGAAGCCCTTTTCACACTTTCCCAATATTTAAAGTTCTAACCAAGTATTTTAGAGCTGTTCAGTTTAAGGGTTCACCAAAACAAAACAAACAAAAAAAACCAAAACAAAACAAAACCCACTCAAAAAACTTTTATTACCCACATTATAAGAACTGCTTTCTTACCTTTTCCAGGGAGAGGTTTGAGGAACAAATAGGAGAAAACAGTATTACATCTGCTATAACGAGTCATGTCATAAGCTGATCATTTTCCTGACTATGCAGCCCCTCCTATTTCCTCTTACTCATTTCTCCTGCTGCAACATTATATCAGTTTTATCTTCAAGTTACTCCTGCTGGTCATAAGATCAAAACAATAGGCTTGCTCCTAAGTGCATTTAGGAATTTCCTGTCAGCCTTCTTGACAAACTAATTAGTGCTAATTTAACAGATAAGAGACAGGACTGGGTATTCAATCCTGCCTGTGCAAATCAGCTAATGAAGAGTACTAAAATGATGTTGCTGACTTCCTTTTATTTAAAAAAGAAAACAAACAAAAATCCAAAACAAAAAAACACCCCAACAAACTACAAAACAAAACTCCCACATAACCAACAAATCATTCAATTTTGATGGCATTAACTCACATTCTTAAAGAGACCTACATTAACTTAATTAACTCTAATTTTTAAAGAGACCTACATAACTTAATGCCCACAGGTTGAATACAAGGTCTGGTATTATACAACTAAAACAAACTAAACACTAACTGGCCTTGCCTGCACATTATTGTGTCGCCTTTGTGCCACCTCCACCATTCATCTAACTTCCTAAGAAAGACAAGCTAGCAACAAAACTAAAACTAAAGTAATCTAACCAAATTCTCAAGCCATGTTTTTCAATTTGCCTCCCTGGCTTATTTCCCAGGAGGTAACAGTCAGTGCAAAAGATGTGTGGACAAAGGGGCACAGCACACAGCTGGTAGGACAAGGCAGGACTATTCCCAGCAGAGATGGCAAATTGTGAGCCCAGGCTAATCTGGCTACAGAAGCACAGCCTTCAGGCACACGCCTTCCCAGGCACCTCTAGCTAATGTTAGTGTAGGCTGTCCTGAAAGCACACTGTCACCCTACTGCACACTTACCCTGGAGCCATATATCTCTCTTGCTGCTCTTTCCTCACAGAGGCATCAGTGCTTCTACCACCCCACATCAATGCGATCAGGAATGCAACTAGGCTGGAAAGGCTAAGCCAAAGGGGAGTCAAACCACTCACAGGTACTGTGCTGGCTTCAGCCGTGCAGGTTTTCAAATACTGGGGTTCCAATTCATTCTTCCAAGCTTCACTGACAGGAAAATAGCAATCCCTAGTGGGACTCAAACCATCAGTGCACCAACTGGTGTGTGTGCTTAATCGTGACACCACAGGGCTGAGGGACACCACTAGGTGAATGTCCAGAGCCAGAATTTACAGATCCTACACAAGCAGCAATCAACCCACAACACAAGACTTAACAGCAAGGGCCTCCTGTGCAGTTACAGAGATGAGGTTTGGTTGCCCAGATGAATCCCACAGCCATATGGAAGTGGTGCTGACAAGAGCCAAGAAAAATCTTTGTTCTTGTTGAATTCGTACCCATTGGAAGAGCAGCTCTGCTAGATTTACAAATCCAATAAATAATCCATTATTATTAGAAAGTAAGAAACGTCAGCTTTAATCCCAAGATTTTTTAAAGGAAAAAATTAACTACGATGAACAATAACGAGTATTTAAAAGTACAGTTTTGTCCACCTGAATTGAAACCTTTGTCTAAAGGCCAGTTGACAAGTCATGTGAATTTTTTTTAGGAAGCATCAACTTTATTTCAACAAATAAAAGAAATTTATTTCAGTTCTTAATTCTCACTGTAAATATTCATATAGATCAACATAATGCATTTCACACTACTTTTTGATAAAAACCCCAAAACATTCATAGTCACACTTCACAGTCATAGCTATAATTTGGGTTGGAAGGGATCTTAAAGATCAACTAGTCCAAACCCCTGCAATGGGTGGGGATGTCTTTCACTAGACCAGGTTTCTCAAACCCTCATCCAACTAGGCCTTGATCACTTCCAGGAACAGGGCATCCAGAGCTTCTCTGTGTGTATCATTTAAGGTCCTACCATTATGATAAATTTCCTGTCATCAGGTCTATTCAACAACCATTTGGGAGCAAGAATTAGACACAGAATATTCCTCTAAGAATGAAATAAAATCATAATAAAATAATGCGCACTGTATTTAAGAAATCCATTCTCATATTCAGGATCTACACCCAACATGCAGTGACATCTATCTGTCTTTTCCACCATGGCTGAGCAGCTCTTCATTAGTTAGGTAACCACTGTGAACTGTTAATTCTATGTTTATTGTCTTCAAATGACACTTGATTATGATCTTTGCCTTTACATACCAACATTTCTAGATTTAATGCATGACTCATTCCATAAAATTATCTATATTTATTTTTTAATGGACAGTAATACCCCCATGAACAGAATGAAAAAGATTATTGTCCTTTTTTCCAAGTCAAAAATTGTACTGCCCTCCTCTCTTTCCTGCTATAGTATATTAGTACAGAGGGACATCAGTGAGAAAACCTTCCAATTTTCTTCCTTTATGTCAACATACAGCAAGTGTCCGCTGAAAGCTGATAAATAGTACAAAATGGGTGCAGTGTTGACTTCTGGAGGGCAGATGTTAGTAAGTCAGGCTCAAGAAACTGAGACTGACTTACCCTGAACATACATCAGTGAGCTAAGAGAGATAAGTGCATGTCTTGGAAGTGCTCTGTTCCCAGCCTGTGAAATCCCAGGCTCCCGTTTTGAACACTGATTTTTTCACAGCAATATCCCATTGTTAGCTTAACAGTCCACCTACCTTACTAAAATAACCACTGCAAAAGTAACACCATCTTACTCTGCACAACCCATCTGCCAGACATGTGTTTAACTTCTGTAAAATAAATTACTTGAGCAAGTCATACGCTCCTCAGGGAAAGTCTTTTGGGCCACTTGGAATTCTTTTGTAAGAGAGTTAGTAATGCATACTGTCAACCTCAGTAATGTAGGAAAAAAAAGAAAAGCAGGTGTAGCACACATGTCTACTGAGGTTGCTGCCTGTTTCACATATCCTGTCAGGCCCTAAATAGCTACAGAATGTGCCAATCCATTGACCTCAAGAGACTGATAATCTTTTAACAGAGATTCACAAGAACTGGATTTAATCCTAGTATTGCCATGAACTCCTGAATACCCTCAAATGTTTTGATCTTGCTGCCCCGCTTCATCCACTGCAAAGTAAGAGAAGATTGATTTTTGTGATTCACGAACGCAGAAACAAACTCGGTTCATTAGAAGTTCACACTGAATATTTTCCTGCTTTTGCAATGTTAAAGGGCAAAGTATTTAGGAAAGTTGCATTTGCCTGAGGTACAACAGTTCCTAAACGAAACTTCATTGAGTAGATAAAAGCAGTACAAGTGAATGTCATGGAGAAATCAATGGTCTCTGCAGAAAAAAAAAAGCAAAACATACATCCAATAGTTTGACAGTACACACCTCTCCGGACTTTGGGACAAAGGACTCAGCCAGATAAATGCAATATTTAACTTTTCTCAGCCTTTTCATTCTAATGGCTTTTGATATCTTGCGAAACCAGTTTTTGAGAAAGTCACTACAGGATAAAATTCTTGTGAGCAAATACAAGAGGAATCAAATGTTATAAACATTTCAGACAATCAGAAAAAGCATTTTCAGTTGAGATTGCCTTATATTGGAAACGTGTGGCTCTCAGGTCAGTCACAACTCACTGGGTCAAGCCATAACATGCTTATCTACACCCAACAATATTAAATGAACCTCAGGAAATACTGGCATAAAAGTAGTAATTAGGTAGGCTTAATATGGCCTTCACACTTGCAGATTTGCAGAATTCATTAAAAGACCAAAGGCTCCAAGAAGATAATATTTTTGGTTAATCCTGGTCTCCACCCCCTCCATTAATACCTGGTAGTGATCATTACTGCAGTATTACCTGAACACTACAGAAGCCCACAATTTCTTTCTGACAGCACTGCCATTTGTGACTACAGCAGAAGATCTATGGCAAAAACACACGTTAAAAGAAAGACTGATTTCCATCTCAACATTTTACATCAACAGTGCTTAATATCTCGTCAGAAATAGCTACTGTGAGCAGACATAGCTGCAGAGCAAGAAATTCCATTAAACACAGGTTTAAAGGACAGTCTAAGGATTTTGACATTGTTCCAATGCCTTCCAATTCTGCTAATTTTACAGGTTTCACTGTGGCAATGGGTTTGCATGGATTTGAACTGCAAGGTTTCTGCTTACTGCAGAGGAGTGTCTGCTGCTCCCCTGCGAAGTATGCAACTGTGCAGTATCTGACAGTGAAATCAGGTCTTCTGGGACAGGCAGTGTTGTTAGCAACACAAGTTCCACTTACATGAACATGAAAGAGGACAGTAAAAGTCTTCATTTCCCATGGCAGACATTGATGAGATTTGAAAAAAAAAAAATCCTTCTCTTGAAACAAACCTGCACTTCAGTCCCCCTAGGACACCAAATTGTGGCTGCTGTCAGACCGTAATTCATACAGGGTCCTGATTTGGTTGAAATTAGATTCCAATATGACATTACCAGCAGCTACCTTTAAAAAGATTAAATTTAGAATTTATGTGAACATACAATGCAAAAATGCACGGATTGATTCCAATTTGCAGTAGTCAACTAAGCTCTTCAAAGAGGCACATTAGGTAACTAATTCAATGTATTCATAATTTTCATTCTTCCTCTCTAGGCTATAAAGTTTCCACTGCATGAAGATTTTCCTAACCTATGGTTTCGATTAGAAGATGGAACAAGTCAACTCAGCATTAAACTTCATTGAAAACTAATGATGAGCAGTTTTTCTGTGTTTTGTTTGAAGCATGGAATTATTACATAGCAGAGCAGGGGGTTCACACATTTTTTCCTTTAACTGGGAAACTAGATGTGAGGTGATCCCTCCCCTCTAGCTGGCACTGGTGAGGTCACACCCGGGGTACTGTGTCCAGTTCTTGGTTCTCCAGTACAAGAAAAAGATGAACACGCTGGAGAGAGGACAGTGACTGGCCACTAAGACAACGAAAGAAGACCAGAGCATTTCTGCTATGAGGAGAGGCTGAGAGAGCTGTGACTGATAGCTGGAGATGAGAAGGTTCAGGGAGATCTCATCAATGGCTATAAATACCTGCAGGGAGGGAGGACAGAGCCAGGCTCTCTCAGGGGATCCTTGACAGGACCAGAGTGATGGGCACAGACTGAAACACGAGCAGCTCCCTCTGAACATCCAGGAACATTTTTTCCCTTTTCCCAGGCACTGACTGAGGTTGCTCAGGGAGGTAATGGAGCCTCCAACCTTGGAGATACTCAGATGCTGTCACGACACAGACTCGTGCCAAGTGCTCTAGGATGACCCTGCTTGAGCAGGCAGGTTGGACCTGATTACCTCCAGAAATCCCTTCCAATCTTAACCACTCTATGATCCATCAAAGAAACAACTTTTCTATGGAGCTCAGTATTTCTCTCTTCTGTTCCTAAAGGTGCTCGGAGCCAAGAACATGCCATAAGCACAAAAATATGCAGCAAGTTATTGTCAGCCTCAGCATCTCATCTACCAACACACAATTAGTCTTGGTTATATCAGAGCTTGGAGTGCATCAGTTTCAAAATCACTCACGTTTACTAAAGACTACTCTCTCCTGACACCACAGTCCCATCCACTTACTTTACTTCCTTTGCTCCCTGCTAACAGCAGCTAAGCTGCCCAGGACAGACAATCTGAAAATTCACCTTAAAAACAGCTCTTAAAAAGAGCCTGCATCAAGGACTCGATTCCAAGCACCATAATATGGAAGGAGATAGAAGAGGGAATCCATAGCCATGGGAAAATTTGCTCTGCTGGGCAACAGCATGGTCTAATGTCAAAACTAGCCAAAAATGAAACTTTGCAAGGGCTTTGAAATCAAGCTCTTCCCCCATTTCCTTTCTTCTTTCTAATACTCTGCTACAGTGTTCTGAACTTCTGCTACTAAAAGGAAGCAAAACCAACAGGGTTCTAACATATTAATCTATCAGTATCATTACCAAAAATATCCCAAATATGCACACAAGAAAATATGACAGTTACAGAGCAGCAGTCTCATTTGGGTTTTCAGCATCTAATGGAGAGCAAGGTTGAACAATCCTGTCCAGAGAAGCTGCAAAATAAGGCAAAGAATCAACTCCAGTACAGCCACTCACTGATTTAACTAAAGCAAATCTGCCAGCATAATTGAATCTAAGAATTATCTCTGAGCTAATCTGTTTGTGCTATCAATAAGCCTCTTAGCTGGCCAACCATAAGCAGGATGACTATATGACATGACTTTTTGCACCATAATCAATAGGTTCCAATAAAAACAGAAGTATTGATGATTCAAAGTTCAAATAGGGGACAGTTTTGACAAAGAATAGTATCAGTGAACTCCTGAAATTTACTTAGGAAACATCATGCTATTCACTACAAAGTAAAATAAAAGTGCTTGTAAACTCTCAGCTATCTCAGTCAAACCACAGAGTAAGCAGGAAGGCTTTGAATCAGACACCAAATGGTATCTTGGAAAGCCTATGTTAACAGGAAGTTCATTCTCAAGATTTTTATCTCTCCAAGTAGCACTGATCCCACAACTGAACACACAGAATTGAGCCCTCCATACAGGTGCAGCATTCCAAGGTGTCAGTGGCATTGCCTGTGGAGTTTTAATGATACATACATGACCAGGGAAACATACCTTCCCAGCATAAGCACTGCAGAGCACACCCCAATTTTACACTTCCAGCCTTACACAGCTCCATACAGTAACTGAGCTGCCTACGACCGACATGCCATCACTGCCATTTAGTGAGTAGAAAGTAGTTCTCCTACTTACTATGTTTTTATGATAACTCTGAAAGCCACTTGGTGTGCAATCACTACCTGAATCTGTTCCTTTTCACGGCCTTTCTGAAGAACACAAGTGACAATCTCCCTCCCAGCAGAATCAAGAAACAATATGGGGATTATGCCAGTATGCTCGTGGTCATTTCACATGCAATTTAAGTGTATTTATTCTTGAACGTTGATCTTGGTGGCAACACTAAGCTACTTACAGAGGTAGAATTGCCAGGTACATCTGGAGAAAAGGAACAGTTCCAAAGGGAAAACAGAACTAGTTGTAAAAGCCTACCTATCAACAACATTTTTCTGACCAACAGGCAAAAGTACTGCTCCTATTTCCATACTGTGGTTATCATGACTCCCAATAATAAAGACCAGTTCTACCGGTCTGGCTGTTCTTGCATTAATATGGAAGTATTGGGAAATAAGCAATGTGTGAAGTCAAATGACAGTTTTGTAAGAATTAAAACAGGGTTATTCAAAGATACATCAATTAAGTACCCAGTCTAATATTGGAGACTTATTAGAGCAGGCACTCATTTTTACTGAGGCAGAGGGAAAGATATTTGGTTCAAAATTTTAAACAAAGAATACACATTTCTCTGCAAACTAACAAGAAATCACCAACCTTGACTTGAGTATCACTCACAACATACAACATCCAGACAACCCAAAACAAATTATGTCCTACAAATGCTATTTCTGGCCCTGGCAGAAGGAGCACTAAACCACCCCAACTCTGGAAATCAACAAAATTATAAAACCTTAGGAAATAAATGTATTTCAAACAAATGTAACTCATACATTGCCTTCTCGCTCAATTTTCTCTCATCTCCCAAGGAAAATTTTAAATAACATAGAAAACTGTATGAAGAAAAATGTGTACAGCTTTCAGAAAGGGTAAAAGGTTTGGTTTTAACCTCTTGCCTTTCAATATTGCAGATGCTGCCTCAACAGCACTCATTCTGAGAATCCTTTCTACACAGTTATTCAAAAAAAAAAATCTTGCATTCAGTTTACACACAGTAATTCTATCACAACACACATAGGGGGAAGTTTTAGCATTTTTCCTTTTCAGTTTTATAGTACAACAGTAAGAAACAATAATATTGATCAAGTACACATTTAAAAATATTTAACCTGCACTAATTTCTGCAATACTAATCTCATTATTCTATCCCAAAGCAGATTGGCTAGAGTATAAATAAAATCCTCAGAGCACACTGGAAGATTAGGATCGAATTACTTCTACAAAAGCAGCTGGTAATCTGTTACAGGAGACAGAATGTGTGAAGGGAGCAAGGAGCTCAGGAGTGAGCTGCAGCAGAGAGGAACAGGAGTTCCCACCAGTTCCAGGCAAATCCTTCCAATCTGATCCTGCTCTCTGGTACGTGCAAGCTCACTTACTCCCACCTGTGTTCCACAAACTGTCAGAGTGCCAAGTTAACATCCATTAATATCCATGGCAAAACTTGCGTACCACACCCTGGTCCTGCCTCATTAGTCAGGACTCTAGATTAAACTAGTCAGATGCTCAGAGGCTGCTGCAGCAGCTGGATATTTCACTGGGATTTTAAGCACCCACATAGCAAACATGGGGCACCACATATATATAATATATACATGCACCTAATCACATTAATGCTTTCTTGGCACACTGCTGTGCAGCCCAGTGCTCTACAATAGGCACCAAGTTCCAGTATGAATTTTTTGCTCATAACTGAAGAAAAGATGAACAGATGATTTTTGTCTGGTATGGGATTTTTTTTACACTAGATCCAGAGATCCTACTTCTTTCCACTACTGTCATCCATCACACAGTTCAATCCACCGGCAAGTGGGAGTTCATTCATGCAACTGACAGAAACTTTTGTTTTACTTCAACAGAAATTTAAGTTCTATCCATTCTATCTGTTCATACAGCCGTCTGGTCTTCACTCAGTAGTTCACTTTAAAAGCTGTAAACTCTTGCCTTCCACTAGGATTTTTACCATCCTGGTTTTCCTCCCTTGCAATGATGCTCACTGAAAAACAGAGATGTAAGCTTAATGGCTTAATATAATTTTCTTATTGTCATCACAGGTTGCTCTACTCAGTTAAAACAGGTTACAGTTTCTCAGAGAAGGCAGGGTGGATACAGTCCCTGGCTGGGAGACAACACTCCCCCCTCCTCCTCCCTTCCAGGCTTCTTCTGGTAACTCGGAAAGAGCCCTACTAGGACAAACATGTTTAAACCCGGAATAATTCCAGCACAGGCGGAAGCCAGGGCACTACAAACAGTACATGCAACCGTGTAGACAGAGCAGTAAAACAGGCACATATGGCAAACTGGTCATTATAACTGTTGTTTGGGTTTTAACTTTTTTTGTTGTTGTTTGGGGTTTTTTTTTCTGTTGCTTTCCTGATTGCAAAAACCATTACACCCACGACTTAATCTCAGCGGACTGAAAGGTTCAAATAAGGTTACAGATTGAAAAAAGTGTCCACATGGAGACTTCTCCTGAAGTCGGAGAGACAGAACATGGACCCTGGCTCCCACTCTTTAACAGATGTTCCATTTCTTCGGAAATTTCCTAACTCTTGCCTAATTTTACCTGAAAAAAACCTCACCTACAGATGAAGTTTAAAAATCGTCAGATTTTGAAAACCAAAAGAAATACGAAGATGTCAAACTTGTTAAAAACCATAATGGAATATTTTAGTCATTTTAAACAGCGGAATACTGCCGAAAGCTATCCATAATCCCCAACGCTGAAGAAACCGAGTCGGTATTTGCAGGTCCCCCTGCGATGGCTAGAAAGCTACTTCTGCATGCAGGAGCCCTTGTATCTGATAACAGCAGCAGTTTCGCTGTAAATAATGCAGAGGCACAGTTCTGCGAGCGATTCTTGACCTTCGGTACGCAACTCCACTCGTGTGCTTCTTTCCTTTAAGGGGGCGGAAGGGACAAAAGAGCACGGGCAGCAGAGCCAGGCGCAGCGCCCGCCCCCGAGCCAGCCGGCTGTGAAGGTCGAGGGGCCCGAGGAGAAGGAAGAGCGGCTGCACCTTGCTCACCCCCCGTTCCGCTGCCCGGCGAGCGCTGCAGGCCTCGCCCGCGCATCGCAGCCCCCGCTCGCTCATCTCGGGGCCAGCGGGGCCGGAGGCGGCCGCGCCGGTGCCGCCGCGCATCCCCGCCCGCCCCGCACCGTCCCCCCG
>VXBQ01011596.1:490895-519246 GCA_013400175.1 Phainopepla nitens | reverse complement strand
GGCTCGGGAGGCGGCTGTGTCTCCGGGGCCGCCGTGCAGCGCCTCAGGCCTGACCGCCCCCGGCGGAGCTGGGAGCGCAGGAGATCGCGGGTCGTACACGGGCTGCTCGGTTCGGAGTGGTTTTGGACATTCCCTCGTAAAGAGTGAGACCCGCCTCTCCTTGTTGTGCCGGTCCTGTACCCAGCCCAGGGCAAATCAGTTCCCTCAGCGCCTGGAGACTTCGGTGGAGTTTCACACCTGCTTCGTTACAGGTGGTGGCTTAGGAGGCTTCCATGAGGGCCTTCTTACCTCATCTTTTCACTTCGTATGTCAGTTTATTTGATCTCTTTTTGCTTTATGCCAAAACCCATCTGTTGAAAGTCTGTTTTATGCGTCAGAGAAGCTGTGGGTGTCCCATCCCTGGCAGTGTTCAAGGCCCGGTTGAATGGGACATTGAGTGCAGTGTTCTAGTGGGATGTGTTCCTGCCCACAGCAGAGGCATTGGAACCAGATGATCTTTAAGGTCCATTCCAACTCTAGCCATTCTATGATTTTATGATTCTATGCTCCATTGGTTTGTGTACTGAAATAAAGACATAAGCATTACTTTTGAGAATCAGAGACTATTCTCTTTTCTCTGTAGCCTCTTGCATTTTCACAGATATACTATTTAGAATTTGTATTTACTAGCCTATCACTTTTTGAATAAGATGTTTGGAAGTGTAAGATTCACCTGTTCAAAATTTTGATCACATTTCCTGAGAGGAGGTATTCTGTAAAGTTATTATATTCAATCTTTCTGGAAGTATGGAATCCCTGTTGATGATAATTGGGAGGGTGAATACTATACATGAATGACCATTAAATTTGAAGGCTTCCCCTTTCTCCTTCTTTCTTTAGGATTATTTGTTTATGAGACTAATGCCATGTTTCTAGTCTGTTGCCTGTGAAGCATCCTAAAGCATGGAGAACTTCGTTTTGTATGAGGAGATTGGAAGAGGAAATACGACAGTTGTTTATAAAGGAAGAAGAAAGGGGACAATTAATTTTGTTGCCATTGTTTGCAGTGATAAATGCAAGAGAGCTGGAGTAGCAAACTGGGTAAGTAATGGGGTTTCTTTTCCTGCTAAACCTGGGAAAAAAACTGAGCCTACAAAATTCTGGTAGCACAAGTTACAGAAAAGTACCATGTGCTTCTTTAGGTGAAGTTTGTCACTTTTAGATCAACTTCTCAAGATTTTAAATTCTTATTCTTTAAATACAGTCTTCTTTTAATGTCTTTATTTCTTCATGTGATTTTATTGGTTTTTAGATTGCATGCATAAACTCATGTTTACAGTCTTACTGTTTTTGTGATGTGTCAGTGTACTTGTAAAAATAGTTATGTGTGGTGGTTTGCTTTATTTTGTTATTAGTTGTGCAAATCCAGTGGTAGCAGTAACTTCCAGTAAACGATCAATTTCTTACTTAGCAAGAAGAAGTTATTTTTGATGAAAGAGTACCATTTAAGCTAAATCAATTCTGGTTTGTAAAACCTTGGCAAAGCTCTAAATATGATACTTTCTGGAAAGGAAACTGATACAGTTACACAGTTCAAATATTTTTCCAATAGGTACATTTTGTTTTTGTAGTGGGTTAACCTTGGCTGCGTGCCAGGTTCCCACCAAAGCTGCTCTATCACTGCCTTTGTCAACTGGACAGGAGTCAGAAAATACAATGAATGGGTCAGCATAAGAGTGGGGAGAGATTGCTCACCGATTGCCTTCACAGGCAAAACAGAGTCAGTTTAGAGAAAACTGAATTTTTTGCCAGAGTAGGATAATGGGAAATAAAACCAAATCTTAAAACACCTCTCTCCCAACCCTCCTTCTTCCTGGGCTCAGCTTTTCTCCCAATTTTCTCTCCATCCTCCCTTGCCAGAGATGCAGGGAGATCGGGAGTGGGGTCAGTTCATCAGATGCTGTCTCTGTCACTCCTTCCTCCTCATGGTCTTCCACTGCTCTAGCGTGGAGTCCCTCCCATGGGAGACAGTCCTCCACAGCCTTCTTCAGTGTTGGTCCTTCCCACAGGCTGCAGTTCTTCATGCACTGCTCCAAAACAGGTCCTTTCCACAGGGTGCAGTCCCTCAGGAGCAGTCTGTTCCAGTTCTAGAGTGGGGTCCACCACAGGCTGCAGGTGGATCTGTGCTCTGCCCTGGACCTCCACGGGCTGCAGAGGGACAGCTTTGCCTCACTGGCCCTCACCAGGGGCTGCAGGGGAATCTCTGCTCCAGCTCCTGGAGCACCTGCTGCCCCTCATTCTGCACTGACCTTGGTGTCTGCAGGGTTCTTTCTGTCACACATTCTCACTCCTCTCTCCTGCTGCTGTTTGTGTTGTGCTGAGCATTTCCCCCTTCTTAAATATATTATCCCAGATAATATCCCAGAGGTGCTGCCACCATCACTGGTGGGTTGGGCCTTGGCCAGCAGTGGGTCCACCTTGGAGCTGGCTGGCATTGCCTCTGTCAGACACAGGAAGCTTCCAGCAGCTTCTCACAGGAGCCAGTCCTGTAGACCTTCCCCCCTGGATAATGAAACCTTGCCATGCAAAAATGATAATTTCATATTCCCTCTCATTGTTTCAATGATCATTTCTTGGGAACTTTTTTGTTCTTAGACGTGTATTAGCCTTACAATTCTCTTTGGGATACCTTACATACCACTCTAGTAAGAAACAGAGGCTTCTACAGAGATTAGGCCATGTAGGGGTTGTAGAAATACAGATTTTCAAGGTCTCTTGAGTGGTTTTCCTTGTCTGATAAGATTAAGAATGATGGAAAAGCTTCTTTTCATTTCGTCTTGCTGTATTATCTCTCACTTATATTCCTATTGAAAAAAAAAAAGTAGGATTGCAAGCTTGACTCCAGATTCTGATTTCCAGTTTGTTATTGTTTTAGTGATGCAGGAAGGTTAAATAATAATATTTATAATTTTGAGTTGGGAACTTAGTATTTTTTTTTTTTGTATTTTAAAAACAGGTGAGTTGGGCTGGGTCTGTGAGGAAAGTTATCTTTTCTCAACACGCATGCAACACTAAAATATTTGAAGAATAATGTTAGTGCACTAGAAAAGGCAAGAGAACAAGTAGCTAATCTAGAGCAGATTGTGTTGTTTCTTATTCCCATGCCTCAAGTCAATGTATATATATTTATGTCTTTTCCTTCACTTGAGTATGTTAAAAACTTTACTCTAGGTTCGTCTGACTCAGGGACTCACACATAAGAATATAATGACATTTTACGAATGGTACGAAACAAGCAACCATCTCTGGCTTGTGGTGGAATTATGCACAGGTAAGATAAGCTCAAACAGTAAACATTTATAGAATGAGTACTTATAAGAGATTTCTTACAGCTTCTTTACAATAAATGATTAGATCTTTGAAAAAAAGTGTAATTATCTGATTATTAACTTGAGAATCCTGTTTATATATAAAAGTGGTTTTGCTCTTGGAAACATTTTTAGAAATCAATTTAAATCGTCCTTCTCCTCTGCTTCACTGCTTGTGTCTTTGAAAAGTTAGGTGAGTTACATAATATTGGTTTTTAAGAGCTGAAGAGAGAAGGCCAATCAGGAAATGTAAAAGCAAATTGTGAATAGTCAGAAGGTAGCTCAGAAAAAATTACTTGAGAAGTTTTCTAAGGACTGGCAGCTTCGGCATTCTCTTTTAAAAGACGTCAAGGAGCAAATGAAGTTATAATGTACTAATGACTTAATATTGTTCAAATTAATTTTTAACCGAAGGGCAATTCAGCAGCTAAAGTGAATGATTTAAATTTTTTTCCTATTCAGTATAAGTATTTTGACTTCTGTGTTAAAGTCATAATTTGACAACTCTGAGAACCCAGAGCTGCATTGAGTGATTCACTTAGTTGTGATAAGTTCTTATCAATCTGTTAAAGTAATCTTGTAAGGCTTTCTTTAATTGTGATGACTGCATGTTTTAAACTTCTGACAGCGTGCTTTCCTCCATATGAAAAGGAAAGAAAAGAAAGCCAATATGCTTTGGTGTCTGGAGTTTGTTTAATAGTAAAAGTCTATGTTACACTCAGCCTTTTTATTACACAGATTTCTGCTTTAAAAATTACTGAAGAAGAGAACTTACAAGTTCTGATAAAAAATGTCGGATCATTCTTTCAGTGATAAAAAGTGATTTTAATGGCTCATAGGGAGGCTTTGGTCTACTTGCTTAGTCTAACTTCGGGGTACATATTTCAGTTATTAGGCAGCCTTTTATTGTTGAACAATTATCATGTGTTTTACCTTGCAATTTTATATTTTGCTGCAAGGTGAGTGTCTTGGAGCTAACTTACTTATACGTAGAATAAGATGTGAATTTCTTCTTAATTTTGTTGAGACTTGAAAAATGCTTTTGAAATGTGGAATATTCCTCTCACTTGTCTCAAAGATAGTTTCTGTTATCAGATGCAAAATATTTCTGTGTTGCTGGTTTCACTGCTGTTTTCTTTGTGTGTTTGGCCATATTATGAAATTATTCTATATATAGTCCTCTAAATTACATTGTAAGGAGCAGTAGTTAAGTGTGATGGAAAATTCTTTGCTATAGCTCTGTAGTATGGGATTGGTTTTAAAGGAACGACTGATTCACTAACCAGCATAAAAAAGCTAAGAAATAAAATAATTTTAAGATTCAGCAGTGCTGAATAATTGGAAGAATACTGTAATGACAGACCCTCTTAAAGAAATGACTGATCAAAGGGAAAATAAGTTCAGGAAAATCTACTGTGTGATTTGGAATAAAAGATCTAGTATCCATTTCTATGAAAAGCTTTCCTAATCTCTTTTTCATTTGGGGTCTTTTTTTTTTTTTTTTTAATCAACATGGTTTGGCTAGGATAGAAACAGCAGATAGCCCAGGAAACTTATAGATAACCCATGGGATGCAGACTGTGGTCTCAGGCAAACAGATTTGATGCAGGATTAGTAAAGGACCAATGGGGCTAAGAAAAGGAGTTTGGGGCAAGATGGGAATGTGGAGCTTAGAACAGGGGACTGGGACAGGAAGGAAGAGAAAGAATGAGCAATGAACTTGTGGGAAAAGAGATTAGAAGAAATCTAAATCCAATGAACATTTAGGATGGGAATGTCTGAAATGGGATGAGTCTGATGACATGTCTGAGAATCCCTGGAAAATAAGGAAGTAGGTGATGGGGGGGAGGAAGAGAAGTGTTTGTAAGGATACAGAAACAGGAAGAATTAGTGGGGAGAAGTGTAGAGAGTTAGTGTGAAGCCCAGTGAAGAATACTGGTGATAGAGGATATATGTGAGGGTTATTTGGAAGGCTTTGCAAGTGTAATCTGATCAGAAACGACGGAAGGGTTGTTTGGAACTTGATGGAGAGGGAGAGTGGTTATTTTGGAAGGACAGAGGGGAGTTTCATGTTAGGATAAGAGGTCCAGAGATTAGACCAGTGATTAGGACTTATTGGTACAGGAACCTAGGATCTGTGTGAGAAACCTATAAAGTGAAATAAAATAATTTATCTTTTGGACATAGTTGACCTCAGGACCTCAAACTGTAACACAGTTTTACTATTTCTGCTGTCTCTGAATTCAGTGGAAAATGGCCTTCCCTTAGTTTTAGCAATTGTTCACAGAAGCTGATAGCCTGCTGTTGGTATTATTTATTCTTTTAACTTGTGCAGCGGGAATCTGGTTAAGGAATTTTAATAAAAGCATGGGGTTCTATTACACTGTGAAGTGACGCAGTTTCTGGATTTCTTTTTTCCTTTCTGTTTCCTGTGTAAAATAATATTGAAGTAATTTTGAAGTCATGCAGTCAGTTTTATTCCAGATAAAATTAAAATTTTGTCACAGTATTGAAAATATTTTTTGTACATCTTAGATTTCGTAACTATTAGATATCAAGAAATATTTTTAATATCCATTGATACTGGTTTTTGATTGACATCTTTTGAAGAAGTTTCTGTAATTGGGCATTACTTGTGTGACCTTTTCTTTATATGCCCTTGCTGGCTATGTGTATTTCAGGTGGTTCTCTAGAATCTGTCATTGCTCAGGATCAACGTCTACCAGAAGATGTGGTGAGAGAATTTGGTGTTGAGCTGGTTACTGGTTTATACCATATTCATGAGCATGGAATTATCTATTGTGAATTGAAGCCTGGAAAGGTGAGTAGGGGTATTATCTACAGGGACACTGGATGTTACTATTCATGCCATCAGCATTTATTTTATTATTTGTGTTTTACCATTTGGAAGAAGCTTACCTCAGTTGTCAGGTCAGCTGAGTTTTATAATATATGTGAAGACAATCAGAGACAAGTCTGTAGCTTGACTATTTTATGATGAAATTGATTTCTTTCCTTGGTGTATATCTGATACAATGTGATATATTCTTTTTGATTTGGTGTACTGGTTTCATTTAATGAAAGATTTTAGTTCTCTGTCCTTGGACACATAAATTTGTTATTATTCTATCATGCTGCGGAATATTTTGCAGTCATAGAAAATGCTAATGAGGGAATAAAGTAACCTAAGGTTTCATTGTTAATAACCTTCTCTATTGTTTGTACATACCATGGAAATTATCATCTTATTCCTGTATAAAAATACAAGTCTTTATGTAATTTCTCGTTTTGTGTATGTGTGTGTGATTTATGTAGAGGTTTGCCAAAGTCTGTGTTTGTTTTTAGTTAATGTAGTCACCAGAATATGACTATAATAAAAAAATTTTGCTTCACAGTAATTGGTTTTGACCTTGATCTATAAGTGATCAAGTTGGCATTCTCTGAATCTTTGGTAAAAACTTCCACAATTGCTACTCAGTTCCTGTCATTTGGGGACCCAAAAGCTCTAAAAATACATGAGTAAAGCATAGCGTAGAGGACTCAGTGGTCTTCCAAAGAAGAATGTTGCTGTAAGATGCTCATTTCAACAGAAAGTAAAATGGTAAAGTTAAGGCTTCTTCTGTGCCCTGCTCCCTGCTTCTGGCTGAATGGGCTATTTCTCCAAACAAGGTTTTTGGGATTATGAAGCTTTTAGTTGCAAGAATAAGCAGTGGCTGGCCAGAGAAAACTCTCATCATCATCGAACAAAATCTGTGGAAGTTTCTGCTACATAAAATGAGAAAAATTCTTTTTTTTTTTCTCAAATGAAGCTCTGTTTGGTTTTACTAGACTTTTATTTTCCTATGCAGTTTTACTCTACCTTAAATTTCTTTTCTCTAGTAACATCATTGTTTATTTAGATTTAATAATGAGTAAACAAAAATGCACATTGAACCTCTTAAGGGTTCTATTGGGATACTTTTACTTATAAGAAAAAATATGGTATTGGTATTGACTTAAAAGAAAAACTTGAGTGTTTTTGGTTCTAGTGATCCTCTCTATGTACTTAAATGGTTTGAGATTGTGATTATTTTTATAATAAATTATTTCATATTTCATGTTGGAAATTTCAATTTTAGTATACGATACTAGCATATTGGATTTTGTTTTTTCTAATAGATTCTACTGGAAGGGTCTGGCACTTTGAAATTCAGTAGTTTTTGCTGGGCTAGAGCAGATGGTGAAGACTCAGAAAAAGTTTTTGCTTTAGCTGGAGCTGAAGAAGGTGAAGATATTAATGAAAACACTCCGCAAAGACACTTTAAAAATATAGTTCAAGGTATGAGATTTTTACTAGCCAGAATTAATTTACACCAAAGAGACAAAATAAAAGTTGGAATATCAGTGATTTTGATAAAGAAAAATTATTTAGAATGAATCATGTTTTGTCTCAGAAAAAATTGAACTATGGATTTATGGACTTTTAAGAAGTTTATGCTACAGGTGCTCTCTGTAAGGTGTGGAACTAAATTCCATTAAGTTAGTGTTAAAAGTACACGGAAAATTTGGGAAGGACTACACAGAACTACTGCTTCTTTCATTGGGCACTGCACTGCTGTACTTTCATTGTCCTTTTTGATGCACATGGTCTAGATTATTTCTGGTTTGAGGTCAACTCTTTCACTATCTTAAAGAATGATAATTTAATTTTGAAGGCTGAGAAAGTTACCATGCTTCAGTATCAACAGGCATAACCATACAAATGCAGTACACTGCAGATACTATGTTATTTTTTTTCATTGTATAAGAAAAATTCAGAGACTTGTTTTTAGTCTTCTGAATCTTTTGTTAGTCATTATCTTGGAACATCTCACAGACCTCTATTTCCAAGATAATGACGTCTCATATATCAATTTCTTTTATCAGAAACAACCGAATACTTGGTAATATTTTATGAGAACAAAGCAAGCTCTCTTTGCTGTCTCCTGAAAGTCCATACTGGAAATAGTAAGACCAAGATCAGGTCTTTATTCAGGAAGAAATACAAATCTAATCGCTTTCCTGTTGCTCTTTGGAACTGTTTTGATATGTATGGTAATGACCTTCTGTCACTTAAAAAAACAAAACCCAAGAAGAGAAGAACCCAAAATAAACTTTTTAAGGGGCTATGGAATTGGCACTTTTACTGAGTTCATGTAATTTTTTTAGAGATTTTTGAGAACTGATGGGAAGTACTGTAGAAATAGGAACTGTGTATTTTATTTCTGTATCAAACAAAAGAGATTTGTGAATAAACTGCTATAATTTGATATGTGATGTTTTCATAGTGTTTTAGTGGGAAAAGAACCATAACTGTTTAGATCAGTGATTTCATTGGCTAGCTACCTTGTGTTTTGTAACAGAGCTTTCTAAGTTCGTGAAGGTTTATTTCTTGGGATAGCTTTAAAAAAATAGAAATCCCAAATCTAATGTAACATATTTCTGTTACTTGCATGAGAATGGTTTGCCGTTCTACTCAAATTGCTTGGCTCTGAAAGCTGTTAAAGCAAATCAAAACATTCTTTGCATTAGTTGCTGTGTTTGAAACGTACAATACAAGTCAGTTTGGAAATAGAAGTGAAATAAACAACAAAGTAGCATATATAATCCTACATAATCCAGCTAAATTATAGGAGAAACTACTTACATTTACTATTTCGGTTTTCTTGTATGTTGAGTGAATTTAATCTATAACTCAGTGAAGCTTGGAGACAAAGTTTGAAGTATTGGAAAGGATGAATGCTGAATGAATAATCCAAGTGCATTAATTATGCATTCTGTATTTCGTAGGCTCTCTGTTATACACAGCTCCTGAAGCGATAAAGGGGGGCAACTTCTGCAAAGCCAGTGATCTGTGGTCCCTGGGATGTTTACTCTATGAAATGTTCTCAGGTTGTAAGTTTGTATGTCTATTTAATATCTGTGATAATGGAAGCATAGGTTGTGGTCCCAGAGTAAATTCTTATGAACCTTCTAGGGAAGATAGGACATAGAAAAACTTGAGACAGATTTTGAAGATTTCTCGAAGAACATACTAACTGTGCTTAAAAGACGAAAAAAAAGGTGAAACAATAAATCACTGTTGAGTGATCCTATTGACAACAATATTAACCAACATGTAGGGTTTAAATACTATTATTTAAGATTATGGCAGCCCTCAAATTCTGATGGTATAGTGTTTTTAATATCCTTGGTATTAAAACAATAATGTATTGTGTGCATTATTTTAACCTTTGAAAGAGAAAACTGCTCATTGTTGTAAACATGGAGTAATTTGGTTCCCTGCACATAAAGTACCCATTAGTTTCAGCTAGAAGGAAGCTTCATCACTGGACAGAATTACACTGCAGCCTTCTAAAACCTTAGGCAAAACACTCATCTGTTGGATGAACACAGTAACATAGATATGAAGATTTCTGCCTTTTCTCATTTCTGATTCATACAGAGCTATCATGGTCACCTCTGTCAAGCCATCTTTGGTGGCTCTTCTGCCCGTGGTTTCTTTTGCTGTTCATGATGAAACAATTTAATCCAAGATTTGGAATTTAAATTGACAAGAAAACTTGATAAATAGTACCCAGAGTGAGGTTTTTTTATTTCTTTGGATGCTTTCTCAAGAAAATGAGCTCATGATAAATCATTGCACCTTACAACCATTTTGGGGTTTGCCTAATCTGTGAAATATACTTCTGTTTGTAGGAAAACCACCATTCTTGTCAGAAAGCTGTTCTGAATTAATTGAAAAAATTCTATCTGAAGATCCATTGCGACCAGGACCAGAGGGTAGGGTTCTGTTATTCTTTAATGGATCAAATCACAGTAATACTTACAAAGTTAGGGCTTTGGTTTGCCCTTTTTCCTCTGAGGCTGGTTGCGGGAATCGGTAAGTTGTCCAAAGTGAAATGTTAGCAATGCCTTTCTGTGATAATTCCCTGTTAGTGACCCATGCTTGTTTCCCTTTTGACAGAGACATATATCATTTACTTTTAATTGTTAACTCTAAATCTACCTACTAGGGTGGAATTTTTGATCTTGGTCGTTCTAGGCATCAGTGTTATTCACAAAGATCATTATACATTAGTGGCTCTTTTCCAATTTAAGCTGATTTTAACTCTACTTAAATCTTTCTGGTGGCTATCTTGTAATTGGAGGGTACTTATTTTTTTAAAGTTACAGATTTAAAAAAATTTTTTTTAGTTTGATGACTGAGAATTAGTAGTTTGTTTGTTTGGGGTTTTTTTTTGAGGATTCTTTGAAATGCATGGTGTGTATTTAAGATTCTTTATACATTGAGATTTATTTTCAGATGAAATTACTATCAAGAAAGTTTTTTAGCATGATCTGTAGATAATAGTGTAGTTTACATTGGGTGATGATTGGTTTTGCTGTCCGATACTGATCTTAAGTGCTTCTATTTACAGGTTTTGCTTTTCATGAACCTTCTGCTGAATTCATCAGTTTGCTTGATGGGTTACTTCAAAAGGATCCTCAGAAAAGGTGTACTGCCTAATCCATGACAACTGTTTATGTTGTCACCTCTGGAGAAAACAATTGTTATGATACTGTATATATGGTATTTTGTAGATGACAAAGAATGCAAAAAAAATTTCATCCCTCATATAAAAGAGCAAACTGTGCTTTTTCTTAGTTGAAGTTATATAGAATTAATCTTTTAATTGAGTGCATGTTTTTAAAAATTTTTTTTACCTGCTGCTAAATAGATAACTTTGTAACAGAATAATAGGCAGTTTAGAATTGGATGGCTTTGCTTTTCTAGAGCAATGGGCACATGTATTTTATTAGGCTTTAACTTACCTGATACAGTTTCGTTGTTAAATCATTTAGGGCTATTAGTTATAGGGTATGTCTGATAATTTGCATGTGGGATTGACTCTGCAGTTTCCTTGATTCTTATTCACATACCTTTGTTGTGTGAATTTTCCATTCTGATTTAAGGCAGAAAGTTTGTCCTGTAAGAAAATTTGCTTGTTCAAATAAAAGCAAACATCAGGATTAACTGCTCTGTCGTGTCACTGGGTTTCAAACATAGTCTGTTATGTCTCTGTGGAGTTGTACTTAGCCACTGCTTTTACAGTTTGTTTGTTGCTTTTCCCAAGGCTGAGTTGGACAGACCTATTGCAGCATCCATTCTGGAAAGGATCCCTTAGCCATTGTGGTGGTGGTGGTGATTCTGCAGACAGACAGGGCAAAAGCTTGAGGTACTGAGTGTTCAAGGAAGATTTCTTTTAGTAAATATAAACAAAGATAAAAAATATTTTATTGTCTGTAAATTTTATAACTTGAACTTTTTGTAGAATTTTCATGAATTAGTGAATGGAGCTTTACACCATTCAGTGGGCAGTTTTGGATGTTTAGGAATTTTATTATCCTATATTAATAAGATAATACAATTCCTGTCCATTCACTTTCAAAAGACTCCTTCCTGCTGGCTATAGGATGTGTTGAAATTCACTTCTGAGCTAAATGCTCTCATTTTTATTTATTTGTTTATATGTTATACAATATTGCTGTATGAATCTGACTTAGAATTTTTTTAAAGCTTTTGTAGAATCTTATAAATATGGGTCAGTTTTATCTTTAGTAAATTTTTTTGCTTGTTTTTTTGCATTAGGCTCAGAGCCTCACAAAGCCTATCAGTGCAGCATCTTAGAGCTCTGGTTCAGCCTTATAATCTTGCAAATGCTGCAGCTGGCCCATATTCTTTTCTTATGACGTGATGCATTAATCTAATAGTAGGGTTTTTTCCTATTTTTTTTTCTAAATTTTTAATACTCTACACTTTTTTATGCAGAAAAGCCCAAACGTTTTTTGAAAATGGTTCTTATGTATTAAAAAGTTAGTTTTCTTCTAAACTCCTGGTACCTTTCTGTGTTTCTAATTTTGGACCTTTTTGTGTTTCTAATGTTGAATTAGAACATTTTAGCATTGTTTTTGATGTTACTTTGTTCTAAATATTTGAAAGATAATTCAGTTCTCAATCTGGGGAACTAATGTCAAAATTGTTTTAGAATGCTGAGTGGTTTTTGTTATATCTACTTTAAAATTTTCTCTCATGTTGTTTAATTCCTATTTCTGATACCAATGCTGCTGTATTTTTGTTATGAATGTTTCTTATAATTTGAAATACCGCTCTTTGTCTTCTAATTTTCTTACTGCTTTCACCTGCAATAAAAAATTTTACTGTGAACCAAGATTTTTTTCATGGTTTTGGCAAGACTAGCGTCAACATCCTGATAGTGCTAATTTTGGGGAACTTTTGAGAACCAGAGGAACTTTAATCTCCTTCAAAATATTGGGCTATTTGGCCATACTCTTGAGGTTTTTCTAAGGCCTCTGAAATATCTGATGTATGCACTAACTGACAAGTATAACAAATTTAAAACAGTGGCTTGACATGTAAAGGAATTTCAATACTCTCTCTTTTCCAAATATGAGGCTCATGTATCTATTTTCTTCACAGTGTGGGTTGGATTAATACTTGATATCCCGGAGAGCCTTCATTAAGGTTTTATGACCCAGTTCCATGTGAATAATATAAGGATATGTTAAAAAACACCGAAACAACCAAAATCAATAAAATTGCATTCAAATGTGACGTGTAAATCATTACACGCACAAAAACTTGGTTTTAATCAAGGCTACAGACTTCATTATTGGAGATAGGTTTGTTGTGACTTTTTCCTGTGAAGATTAAAATGTCTGTAATGCTTTTAGTATTTCTTTAGAATCTCTTGTATTATGGGGTAATAATTTAACTTTTTTTATGTCTTTCAGTTAAGTTCTAATGATAGAATTTTTAATATTCTCCAAGTTACTCGCTGTAAACTTATTTTTCATCATTGCAATTACCAACACAGAAAGTATGTGCAACACATATTTAAAGAGTGTATTGTTCTAGAGAATGACAGCTAAACTGTATGCTAACAATTGCAACAGATAGTGGATATAATAATTATTTTTTTAATAATACATGCTCTTTTTTTAATCTGTAATTAATATCACTTATCAAACAGCAGAGAAGACACAGAGTCATCAGTTTCTTGGAGTGCCAAAGAGTCAGTGGATGCTCATAAAAATCTAGATAACCTGTCATCCTCAGGGGCAGATCTTAAACCACCAAGCAATTCTTTCAAAATAGGTAATATTGCTCATTATGTTATTTCTTAGTTATTTTGTCAATCCTACCAACATATTTACTCCCTATTTTTTTTTCATTTTAACCTCTGAATGCAAGTTCATGTTCTCTTTTCAGTAGAATCTCAGACTGAATTGCGCCCCAAAAGTGTAGTTGATGGTGAATCAAATGAATCCATATTTCTTCTCAGGTATGAAAACCTCCTTGTAATCCTGTATGTTTAGTGTTGTTTTCTTCTCCACTGTCTCTTCAAACATTTTATTATTCTGACTGTAACTCTGTGTCAGTGTCTGCTTTTAAATTTTCTATTACCAGTTAATAAATATGAAGATACATTTGAAGAGCTGTGAAAGCAGTGTGTGTAGTTAAAGTTTGTATGACTTCTGCTCTCATTTTTGAAAGTAAACTTTTGATTACTTAACTGTGTAAACAGAAAGCTCTCATCTGAAATTTGTTTAGATCTTTCTTTCTGACTTCATGTATATAAGAATTGACATGGAGTATGATTGCTTTAAATACATAAGAATAAGCATTCAGTGTATGATCTGTCAATAAATTCTGCCTGCAGCTTTGCATCACAAGGTGTTATAACAGTCTATTAAGTACTACATGGATATTAAGTAAAAAAATTGTGATTGATTTAACAGTGGTTTGTTTTAGTTGAGGCCTGATTCTGAAATTTTGTACTAGCTTTCAAGCCAAGAAGATGGTCTAGTGAAATACTTTTCTTATCAACATCAAGCAGAAACATTCCAGTTTGAAAATACTCTTTTAAGCTTCTTGCATAACTGGAAATAGGGCTTTTGTACATCCTACTGTGTATGAAAGTTATTTTACTTGGTTTTAATAAATGTATTAATTCTCATCTCACTTATAACTTTTGTCATCACAGCTAAACATATATTAGTAATTTCAAGTAGCATTTGGTTTAGCAAACTGCTGAAACGAAAGGGTACAATGATATTAAAAATGGAATAACATGGAATCCAAATAACAATTTTTTAGCAAGGTAATTTATTTATAAGTACATTAATTTAAATACAAAATTTGAAATGTAATGCAAACAATTAAAAAAATCTGTTCTGAAATTCTCTTGGCTTCAATGATATAACTTCTGAAAGCAGTGTATGTGATGTCTAGTAAAGTATTGAAACACTGAAGTGAAAGAAACTTGCTTATCTGGTGCTTGGCTTCAGAATTTAATTAGCTGCTGGAGCGGTTAATCAGCTTTTAACAGCAGTGGCTTCATCTACTTGTGCAAATGGAATAGATCTCATTCATTTTAACTAGTTTAATTCATCAGTCTCTTGTTTTAAACTGAGAAACCATCTGAGAACTGAAAAAATAGGTAATATTATGTGTATCTCAAACATTTATAACAGCAAATTAGTTGAATTAATTGAAAAAAATTTATTTAACAAATCTACATGTTTTGAAGCATGTGTCAACTTAGAATCATTTGTCCAGCCTATTCCAAGCACATCCTGATAATTTCTTTTTTTACCGTAAGAATTAGGATATTTCATATATTTTTATGTAGGTAATATTGTGGCCTTCCTTCACTGTGCCCTTTAAATTTAAATTTCTGTTGAAAATACATGGAAGATGAGAACCGTTATGTTAGTCATTTGATCACTGATTTCCTGAGTGTCTTTAATTTTCTTTGGTGTTGGTATTTTAAGTTTAGTTGTTTTTTCTAATAGAGAAATCTGATTTGCAACTAAATGTCTGTTCCTTTCTGCTAATCAAGAAAACCTGTTCATTTGAAGTTGTTGATTTAACTAGTTTCCTGGTCTGCCAATTATGATAATTCTAAAGTCAATTTTAAATGTTTTAATTTAAATTATTGTGTACTATAAACCCCAAGTTCACTAGCAGCATTTTGACAGTTACAACTTAGCAGTATTTTGGTCTCTCCTTATTTTCTAATTAGCAGACAGATCTTAAAAAAAAAAGTAAAAGGTAGACCCAATTCACAGTGATACACAGAAATTAGGAAATTTTTAATTCCCATTACTTAGCCAAAACTTGGCAGTCGAAAGAGAATAACATAAAATAAATTGCAATTTTTTGTCAAGTTAATTTGCTTTGTATGTTTTTTGTTATTAGGATTTAAGATAATAATGGTTTAGCCTCCAGTTTGTAGAGTCATTATGGCTGAGAAAATACTCAAATTACATTCATTTAATAATTACAACAAAATGCCATCTTCCCATTTCTAACTGGTGAAGAAATCCTAACCTTGTCAGAACATATTTAAAGAAAATTTCTGTTTAGTGAATCGATGAGGCAGAACACAGTTTAATTTATATTTGTCAGCTTTGAAAATTTGCTCTATGGCATGAAAGTTTCAAAAGAGCAACAAAAAAAGTAGTTTGCAATGAAACTTAATCTGTAGTCTTTATTGGCTTTTAATTTTTTTTTCTTTCTTTTGCTGAAGTTCTCGTCCCACGCCTAGAACTAACTCTGCAGTAGAAGTACGTGATGCAACTACTGTCCAAATCAAAAATTCTTCACAAGGAGATTCATGCTTGAAAAAAGTGAGTAAAAAGTTTGTATTGGGGGGGTGATGGTGTCTCTGCAGTTAGACTATTAGCCTGAAGTCTGTGGCAAAGTTAACTTTCTTTTGCATCCTTCCATAATTAAGTGTGCAAGTTGTTTGTAAATAATATTTGCAGAACTTCAGATGTAGGAGTTAAGAAAGATTCTTAGTCTCCTTTTTTTTTTTTTTTCCCTAGTTGTATAAAGGACAAGTTACCTTCTTCTCAATCTACATTTTGACCTAATGCTTTTTCTTCTGATATGTTTCTCTTACCATAATTTTTAGTTGGTCCTATCTGCTATTGCATAAAAGCAAGTTAAAATATGTTTCTGTAGCCAGACTGCTTGTTATAATGTTGAAATGAAATATTTTGTGAATAAACATGAATTAACTCTTTTTTGGTGCAAAACAGTTTTTAAAAAAACCTTATTCTTTTTCTAGGCTGAGAGTGTGTGCTCAAGTCAGCAGGATATGGAGTCAAAACTGAAAGAGCTCATTTATACTGAATCTGATCTTACTGTAACACCAATCATTGACAATCCAAAGGTATAGCAAAATAAAATATAAGATTCAGGAACTTGTGGTTGGGGCTATTTTTGCAGATAAATTTTTAATCAGGGTGAAACTTTTCCTGTATTTTATAGTTCTCATTTTAAAGCAGTTCCACCCAGTTATCTGGCAAGCTCTCATGCAATTTTTTGGCAGTCTTTATAATCCTATTGTGTTGCTAATTTGGAGGAATGAGTTATTTTGGGATTGAATAATAATACTAAACAATACTTTACAAGAAATATAAGCTACTAAATGCTGTGTTCAGTGCTTTTTTGATTTGTTTTCTGATAACTTGCTTTGCTATCTGTTACTTATATGAGCACAAAACTTTGGTTTGTTATACTCAAAACAAAGCCATCTATGAAGCCTTCTAGATTAGGAGTTAGACTTTTACAGAATAACATTTTTTACTCTTTAGGCTTCAACTGTGATAATGTTTCTATTCAGCATGAATTTATTTTTTCTCTCAAAGAACACCTGAGGTTGCAAGAAATGTCCATCCTGTTTCTGTCATATGGATTCTAATGTGCTAACAGTTTGTAAAGAGTCTCCTGAGCACGGAATTCACACTTAAGTTTGACAGTAAAGAGCAAACCAAAAAGGAATCAGTGCTCTGCTCTGCTCTGCAATGACATTGTGATGTGCATTTATAGGCAGATGTATTGGTACAAAGAATGATAGGCAAGAGCCCCTTTGGTTTTCCTTTTGTTTCTGTACCAGAAAAAATGAAGCAGTCTTAGCAACTTTACTCAGTAAATTGCTGATGTGGGAAATGCAAGATTTTTTTGTTGGAAGTGAGCATCTGACCTCATTAGGAATGTCTTACAGCTTTTGGTTGCTGTATTGCTTTAGTATTAACAATTCTTTCAGTTTTAATGGATTTTTGAACACTTTCAAAAAACTAAAAATCTTACACAGCCAGGTGAGTAACTACCAAATGATTCTCTTTTAATATGTTTGTTCCTAGTGGGGACTTTCAAAGGTAATTATATGTTTGAATGCTACCACTGTTAATTTCTCAGTTCTGTCTCAGGACTCTGATACAACGCCTTAGTCCTTCACTGCTTCTCTTCTTACTACAAGTATAAGAGATGAGATTAGGAGTAGGTCCACATACCGATGTGCACATGTAGACTAAGCTCCTTACCATCCAATGCTAGACTCAGAATTAATGCAAAATAGCCCACTAAGTTCCAGGGACATGTAATCAGAGTCACTGCCTGCTTGGTGATGACTCTTCAGTCTGCTTTTCAGACTAAAGGATGATACTGACACCTGGTAAATCTGAAGAGCTTGCAATTTAATCTCCTGGAAAGGGATTTGCTAGATGCTGGCAGCATCTTAAAAGCTGAAATGTCAGCTTAAATTGTAAAATTTCCCTGTGTTCTGCAGATCTGTGGAATTGAAGACCTTTTTAAGAAAATAGCTCTCTACTTATACTTCATCTGTCAAAGGCTAAATTCCATTACACAGTTGCCTTTTTAAAAGTTTTTATTTACTGAAAGTCGCACTCAAATGCTCAGTTACTGAGCAGTCATGCAATTTTGTAGTCTACAAGAAAATCATGGCTTTGCAGGGAAAAAAATCCCTATACCTTATGAATTATTAGCTGTTGATAATATTATTTTTTGTATTCAGTGTTTTTATATTATGGTCTAGTGTATACGTGTATTTACTGTATGGAAATGAATTGCTAAAACTTTTCCTGAGTTGTCACCTGTGTAGTTCCTTTCAGTTGCTTTTGAAACCCAAATGCAAGTATTTTTCTGCATACAAGCAAGATAAAAATGTAAACTGAAAAAATCATGTGATTTTGTAATCCCACTTTAAAAATCACTTAAATGGAAATGCTAGCAATATAATTATATAAAAAACATAGAGTTAAATCTCAGATATTTGCTTGGAAGAAGTACATACCAGAAAACAATGGCAAATTCCTCAGTAATGAGCAGTAGCATGTACACCCATCCTGTACAAATTTTGCATGTTTGTATTCTCACGTTCAAATACTTAGAGATTTTCTAGAAATATATTAAAACTAGTTGTATTGTGTTTGGTTTTTTTTCCAGATAATGAAGCAAGTACCAGTTAGATTTGACCCGAAGACGTTACATATACCAGCCCATTCAGGTATGGATCTGGTGAAGATTCTAACAAGTTCTGCGTGTGCTGCTGTAACTCACTATTGTAAGACCTGTAGCCTCCCCTTGCATATTATACATGGTCAGAGTTTCAGAACTCTTAATTTTTCTGAAACTATAGTTGTGTATGCAATATTTTTAGTTAGACCAATTCTGAGTAGCCTTTTCAAGTACAAATACTTAAATGATATTCCTTTCTGTTCTGCTCTCTTGAGTTACAAGCTTGTGCTCAAAACTTTTGCCATGAGGTGGTCATCAGCGTTTAGTATGGGGAAAGTAGCATGTTTTTTTCCAACTCAGGGATTTAAACTGAAACATTCAACCAAATATATTAAAATTTGACAAATGCAGGCGAGCAAGTGGCAACAGGATCTTAAAAGGTGCGATGTTGATTGGCCACAATACTAGGCAGCCTTGCCAGTCCCACCTTTAATCATGAAATGTTATGGCACTCATGTCTCAAAAGATAATGTGAAAATGGGGTTTGTCATTTTGTTTTTGTAATTTTCAATATCCAGAAATATTTCTGAAGACTGAAGTCAGCTCATTGTCATGAGTGTAACATTTCTTCCCCAGGAACATTTCCTCTAGTCTTTTAAGGAAAATACTGGATATCAGTAAAAGAGTGATATCAGCCAGATATGTAGTCCTTCTAGAATTCACATAGTACCTCTTCTTAGACATAACAATTCATCTTTTCTTTCTATAAAGTATGTATTTTGAAGAGTTAATTTGTTGAAGAAATTTTATATTTGGAAAAGAACACAGCATCCTTCAGTCTCCCATTCAAGACTGTAACCGAAAATATTTTTAATTTGATTCAACCAAAAATGATCAGATTCCACTGCCTAAGGGGAATATTATGTTTCATATTACATTTAAGTAATTATCACACTGTTATTCTGAAATATTTGACTGTTGTCAATATTTCTTTAATATGTGACAGTGTTTTTTATTGTTGTAATGCTTTCAGAGTTGTAGCTTTCTTCGGGACAACTTTCTGATTGTTTTTGAAGATACTGAGTTTGATGCTGCTTGTCAGTAATGATTAAAGATAATATGGAAAAATTTAAATGAATACCTGGAAGCCAAACCTGTTTTCACCTCTACTAATGTATATTTTCCTGCATTAGAAGTTGTTGTTACTTAAGTGTGAAATTGACGTAAAGGATAGAAAATGTGCTTTTAAGTAGTCTATGCTGGAGCATATCGGGATGGCAGATAAGTTATTAATAAATAACTACCGAAAGTAAGGGAATGTAGGGCTGCTAGATTGAAATGAACTGTTGAGACTGATAAAGAAGTCTGAAAAAATCTTAATTCATGTGCAGTGGTCAATGTATTGAACCACAGGATAAATGTTAATTGTCCATTTGACTTGATTTCTTTGTGCTCCTTCAGAAGTCATCTGTGTCCTGATTTGCTAAGCCTCAGCTAGGTGGATACCTACCTGTAGGAGTGATTATGCATGTTTTCACTTTATTTATTGTGAGCAAATTTCACTGATTTTTGTTAGGTTTTTGCCTTAAATTTACTTATGGGAAACTGCACTTACTTATTAAGAATTAGCAATGATGAAGGACAACTGCTACCTTTCCTAAATATAATGACAATAAATGTTTCCTTAAATGAAGGACTTAGCAGGTTTGCACTTTCAAAAATGTTTTGAGGCTTTTGTTGCTGAATTTTTATCCTTTATTTCTCTTCTTGCTTCCTTTTTGATTTTCGTAATCTTCAGAGATGAACTCTAACATGCTTCTTTAATATTTTAAGTCCTAAAATTATAAAATTAGATTTAAACTTTGGAACTCATTCATGGTGATGTTACTTTTTAATGTGTTTAAAGCTACATCAGAGATCCATTATCTTTAACTATTTGTTTTCCTCTTATGGTTAGTGGAGAAGTTGTCATCTATGAAAGACGTGGACTGGAATAGCTTCTTGAAAAGAGTGTGTTCCCTGCTTGATTCCAGTGAGAAGAATACAGGAGCAGCACGTTCTAAACTGAACTTACTGTACTATCTGTGCACTGTGGTTGTCCACAAGGAGATGGCAAACAGGCTAATTAGCTCTCAGCTGGTAAGTAAAAAAAGCTTTGAAGGAATCGGCATCATTTGCATATTTGCCGTTGTTTCGAAAATTAGCTGCTTTTAGTTATTTTTGAAAAAAAAATCAATGGTGTACTGGCAAAAATATGATGTTGATTAAAGTAAAAAAAAAACCGAACAAAATTATTAAATTCCATGTTAAGTTTTTCAAAAGAGTTGAGGGAAACAAATTCTTTGTCTTAGATTTCAGATGTGTTTACATAAAGTTTTGTTGTATTGGGGAAAATGTTGGGGTAGAAACTAACCTTCATGAAGAGTGTAAAATAATGTATGATGAAAAATTAGTATTTGTAAATCATTAATTGGCAGAGGATACTGTAAGGAGTTCATGTATGAATTGTTAAATTAAGTTGATTTGGTCATATGTTTGTAAAGAATACCAAGAAAGCTTTGTAAAGAACAGGCAGTAAAACTTCCAGTAAAACTTCCAGTAAACAGAGCTTCAAAGAGTGACCATGCTCTCTGAAGAATCTGTTTTAGGATTTCAAAAACTATTTTCTACCAGACAAACAGTTTTACTAGTATGCTCTGTAGTGGTTTAACATATTTCTTCAAGTCTTGCCTGTGCAGAAGAGAGACTTTTTTCCCCCGTTATATAAAGATATCACAAAAGCTATCCCAAGATGAGCACTTGGCATTTAATTTAGTAGGAAAGTAAACTACTTTGTTCTCCTGCATTTGTAGTAAGGTACCTAAGTTAAAAGCTGAGATGTGTTATTGTTGGATATAACATACTAAAGACAAAATTGCACTACCAGAGAACTGGATGAAGAGCATTTAGGTTGGAAGCAGTGGTAGGTCTTTATGCCATAGTATTCTTGTGAAAACCAGAAACAGAATTGCTGGAAGGTATATTCTGTTATCTCTGGAGAATTTGGAGCAAGGGGAGCAATAATCCAGTAACAATAGCCAATTAACAGAACATTCTAGAAATGAGTTAGTAATTATGCAGTTTGGTTCTTAAGTGATTGATTATATATGTTAACATTCATTATTCTGGTATTTGCAAACTATTTTAATACAGCCTCACAAAATCTTTTAATATTTGTTTTATAATACTATATGCTGATCTCTGTGCTTATAGGTGAAAGAATCAGACCTTTTTTCTCTAAATAGTATTATTCAGAATGACTAAAAATTCTGACATTCAGATATGTGTTTAGTAGTTTAGTTTAAGGCAAAAATGTAGAAAAATATTTGTATTTTTCCATTCAGGCTATTTATTTTTATTTCTTTAATCAGTGTTTGCACAATATCTGCAGTATTTGCTGTAATAATAGTCTTAGCAAATGTTATCCAAATATGTTTTCATGAAATTACTGATATTTTGATTTCTCGTTTATCATTTGGAACTATCAGATCATTGAAATTCACTGATATTTATTTATCTTCTTTAAACTATAGTTTCCTATATTGATACAGCAGTTGCATGCAGCCAGCAACTGGGATATGTAAGTAACAATTATTTAAAATTAATATGTTCAAATACAGGCTTGTCACTGAATTTTATTAAAGATATTTGTTAACAGATTTTTTGAGGTGTTTTTTAGCCTGTCAGACTGCTGTGGCATCTGACTGGCAGTATGATGATAAAAAATGGATTTTTTTTTTGGCATTGAATTAATATATTGCTATTCTACAGGACCAAAGATTATAGAAAATATCTAAAATTTTATGTAGATAATATAGAATTTAATGTATCAAATAGAGTTAGTAAAAATCACAGAATAAAATAACTCCATAGCACATATACCACAATAGAGTAAAATAACTAAAATGGTAACTCTTTTTCCCCCCCACTACCTGTCAGCAGTAGTTCAATGTGATAGTGACCTCTGCTGTTTGTTTCATAAATGTTGATCTTATTATTCCAATATTTTCATGTAATGAAACATTGAAAACTGATTTGCTGATACAAATTTAATTTCTGTTTTGTCAGCTATCCTGAAAAGTCTAAATTACCTGTAGGGGTCTGAACATGAGCGTGACTATTAGTAATCCTAACAAACTGTAGTACCTTCCCACTTCAGGCTAGAGGAAAGAAATGTCTTTATGCATATATTTACTGCTAAATTGGGCTGAAACACTGAAGTAACTTTTTGATACAAAGAGAATAGAAACAGAAGGAACTGTTAATAGGAAATCAAATTTTTCTGCCTTTAGCAACCTATGTAAAATATAAACAAGATCTGTGTGTTTTTGTAGTATTTTGTAAATATATCTCCTGTACCTACAAAATGTTTATTTGGTACACAGACGTGCTAACGTTGCTCGAGTGATTGGTTTACTGGCATTACACACATCTGAACTTGGAGAAAATGTACCTGTTTCTGAGGTAACTTTCCTTTTTTTTTTTTTTAAATGCAGGGAACTTTTTTAATGCTTTTACAATTTATGTCAGAAGCTTTGACAGCTTTTTCTTGTTTTGAGCCCTGCTTTATTTTGAACTCGTATGTATAAAGTGTAACATAATCAATTAATTAAATGTATAAATTTATGAGCTTATTCTGTGTAGTTATAGTTCTGATCTTTACTAACCTGTGGCCACCAATGATAAAATTAGCATTTTGCTCTTCTTTTCATAAAATCAAGTAGTCACTGTCATACTTTTTGTGCATGTAGAAAGAAGAAACTGTTGACACATTTGGTTAGCCTAAAATGTAATTATTGTAATTTGTATAAAATAGTACAGCTGAATCTTAGAGATCTTTTTTTCAAAAAAGAATTTATTGAGATGAAACTTATTTGAGGTTTCTCACAGTTGTTGAAGAATGTGTGTAATTAAGGGCAATTAAATTCAGTTTTTATATACATTCATTGAGAAAATAAGGGCTTTTTTAAAATTAACAAGTCTGAGTTAAAAATGCATCTACTGTGCTTTATTTAATAACACTCATTTAAAATTTTTTCTCTCAAAGTATTATCTCTGAACTAGAAAATATTTTAGTGTTTACACAAAATTAGAATGAAGAAAAAATCATTGAATTCTAATATTTTCATGTGTTCAAATTTATTTTTGCATATATAATGTAAAATCAAATAACTATAGGCAGTACACAAAACTCAATAGTTTATTTATAGGAAAAATAGAAAGGAGTCATTTAGGAATTTCTCATCTAGAGTCGTATTCCCCTCTGCTCCCTTCAGAGGAATCTGTGAGTTGGTTGAATGTTCTTGTTAACTGTCAGCTATTTTATGTTGTGTGATGCTTAAAAAAACCCACCACAAAGCAAACCTTTCTATCAGCATTATATACAGAATTAAATGTAATGCTGTAATTTATCGTCTCATATGAGCCATCTGATGCTCCAGGTAAAGTTTATTGATGACTGTTGTGATTTGGGAAATGTCAGAATCGAGCTGTGTCTTGAGCTGAACAACATAATCTAAAATGACACTCTGATCTAGATCCTACAGTCTGAAGATATGGGAGATCTGTCTCTTGGTAGGGTTTTTTGTGTTTTCTTTCCTCTTCCATTCCTAGTAACTTCTGCTTTGATTCGATAACTGTTTGATTTTTTGACTTGTTAAATAGAGGTGATCTCCTTTAGCTCAAAATTTGTTCCCAAGCATGAAAAGACAGTTGAGAGCTTGTGAACATGCGATTCTGGAATTATTTTTGCCCCATATGTGTACCATGCTGTTTATATCGAGTTTTCTTTCCAGTTGCTATCAGTCAGTCATGGCCCCTTCACAGTTTTTTTTTTGTTACCTCATTAGACACTCATCATTTACTTGTGATTTATTTTTTGCTTTTAAACTAGCACAGGACCTGGTGGAGACTTGTGCAGGTTGCCACTGTTGCCCTTACATATTAAAAAACTGACTCTTTATTTCTACCCACTTAGACATTTATTTAAGGATAATTCCTCTATCCTTGAGGATTTTTTTTTTTGTTAAAATGGTTTTATAAATATTTATTTATGTGTAAATATATAATAACCATTTATAAATAAATGGTTTTTTAGCATTAATCCCAAAAGAGGCAGAAAAACTCTAGGAAAGAAAAGAAGCCGCCACCAAATTTTACAGGCTAAAGTAAACTTTCTCATAATGCATGCCAAAAGACTGTAATTTATTTGCCTTTGAAAAATTAAAGTTTTGGGTTTTTTTAAATTTTGTTTTCAGGCAAGCGGGAAACAGCGGTTGCCTTTGAATGTAACCACCAGAGGTCACTAAAACACAAAATAAAATGAAAGTAAACTGCTGTTTTACAGACTAGACAAGCATGGAACTGTGTACTATCTATATTCTGCTGATGTATTCGAACATGTAGGTCATATTAGAAAAAATTAGAATAAATGAATATTTATATCTGTAAATTCCATTGCAGTTGATCTATTTCTAGTTAAGTATTTTTAAGAAGAATGTTGCATTGATAAGAAAAAGTTGACACTGATCTTAGAATACAGTAGGGTAATTGATCTCTTACTGAGCTCTCTTAATTGATCTCTGTATAACTGCAGATGAAGACATTTTATGTGCAATTTCTTCTATTGTGCAGCTGCAATAAAAGATTTTAATAGGTCATATGTTTTTTCCTGACTTAATATAATTTTTCCCCATGGAATTGCCCTTTATAAATCTGAAACATAATTTCATCATATTTATTGCTAGTTATTTTAGAAAAACACATAAACTTTAAAGTTTTAGTTTTGTATTTATATTTTGAAGCTGGTTATTAAAATTCAGTGAAAAAACCTCATTCTTTCCAGGATTCTGTTCTTCATCTTACAGGAAGAAAAATTCTTCCATAGGTAGGAAGACTTGTTTCCATGTATGTCTAATTTGGTGTATTTATTAGCCAAAGCTATTGTCCTTTCCTTTCTGTGAATATACTGGGCCCTCTGCCACCTAGGATGCAGCCACCCTGATGTGACATTTCAGACTCAGTCTGTTATTTTACTAAGAGATGATAGAGTGACTTAACAGTTTGCCTCCATGTCAGGGAGCAGCGTCCTTCTCTGTCTGGTAGGAGACCGCCCTGGAGTTGTTCTCTGCCTGGCCTTTTTGGTGGCAAAATCTAGTCCTTTTCCTTACCTTTTTCAGATTTGCTAAATGGGAATCTCAATCTCACTCTATGACCTAGGCAGTTGTGTCTGTTTTTTTAACAGACCTTGATCCACTGCTCTACTGAGTGTTTAAATGGTTCAGAGAACCTGCTGCAGCCCTCACACTGTGAGCTTCTTTACAAAGCCTTTGGCTTAATGTATTCCGTGGCCAAATTAATGAACTAAATATCCCATGGAGGATGACAGCATATCAGAATATCTCCATAATACTGAGCTTTGATTCCTTTGTCAAAGTGGTGAAATATCCAGATTTCTGTTTTTATCCGAACTGAAACTCCGTATAATTTCAGCCTTTTTATTTCTGACTGTTTATTAAAGTACAATTTAGTGGTTGTTTTCCACAGCTGGAAAGCAGCTGTATTGTTACAGGTGTAGTTTTATGACCTGTAACTCTTATATATACTCTAGCTAGCTCATTGTGTCTACATTGTTCAAGGTCTACAGTTCGTTGTAATTCAAATTCTTACAGAATGCCAATTTTAAGTCCTATTCCTGGCTTACCTCTCTGGCAACTCCTGTTTCTAGACCTGCCCATATTGTAGTGAGTTTCAAGTAAAAATGGTTTGATTTGATCATTTATTCCAAACCTATTTAGTTTTAATGTTGTTTTATTGTAAAATAACTTTATAGGTCTTCTCAAAAATGTTTATAATTTTAGTGTATCCTTGTTTTCTCTGAGGGCCCTTTCCTTGTTTTGATCTGAGATGTCTTACGTGGAAAAAAAACCAACATGGAACCTCCCCCTCCCCCCCAGAATTAAAAAAATCTGTAGTCAGGAGACAGAATCTGTAGGAGAGTGTTTGTATGAGTACTTACACATGTTCGTATGCACACATATTTTGTAATTGCTTAAAGCCTTGTAATCTTTCTGACATAATCAGGATTATCACTTAATACTTTGGTAACAGCGAGAGGGGTTCCATTTAAGTTTTTTGAGTGACTTCTAGTAAACTTTCAACCTCTATGATAAATTTATTCAATTTATTTTCAACAACCTGGTTGATTGAATTATAACTTACATACTTGCCTGGGGCACGTGGCAGGAAAACAAATGAAAATTTGACATTTCTCAGGTAAATTAGCAGAAACTCATGGTGTGTTTGGGAAAAGTTCTTTTGAATTAATAAACAGAAAATGGAAATATAATTAAATTAACAGTGACTATATCAAACATGGCAATTCTGGAATGTTGGAGAAAATATTAAGACCTTTTATCATAACGGAAGATTCTTTTTCCTCTCTCAAAATTATTTTTATTAATCTAGTTAATTGGGCTTGCTTTATGTTTGAAGTCCAAACCAAGCTGGTAGTAGAAAACAAGAAAATTTTCTACTAGGAAGGAGAAAACATACATGATTGCTGGATTTAATAACTTTTTGCAATTTTTCTAAATTAACTGCCTGACTGAAGCAAAGGCTCTACCATTTTAAAAGTTATTTAATTGACACTGTTTTCATAGTCCATTAAATTTATTCTATTTTCTTTGACAGGCAGTATGGTGCATTTTTCCATTAAAACTGTATCAGTGGTTCCTCCAGTATATCTGTTTGTAATAGTCTTCAGCTTAGTTCTTATGATAGTAAAACTGCTGGATTATTTTTAGTTTTTTTTCTACACTTGTGTTATTTTTGGGATGATGAAGATCTGTGCCTCTAGAACCCTTTCCTCCAGCAGATAAATATCTATGTCTCTGGAATTGATATGTATATATGTCATATTTGTCATATGCACTGGAGATATGTTTAGGGTGTGAAAGGCTGGGTGAACTAGATGGAATAGTGTTTCTGTAGTTAAAATAACTTAGCAGGAACTTTTTTTTTCTGTGGAAGAAGTGAAATATTTGCTTTGCTTGCATTGCTTCAGTGTCAGCAGAACTATCAAATATGTACAGAAAAAGAAATGTGCAGTTGGCATTTTGTCCATGAGCAAGGGAGACCACATGAAAAAAATTTTGTGCCCAAGCTTCTTGACATGAAACAAGTTATTTTTTCCATTAGCTTTGGAAGACACATATCTGTGTAAGACCTTAAATATTTCCTGCCATTATTCTGTTATTGTTTATGTGATGTTTGCAAAGTCACATATAATATTGCAATTCTTTGTGGCATGCTGTAAGTTTTTTTTTTTTTAATTAAAGTTTGGCATAGCTGAGAGTTTGGTTTTAATATATTTTTGGTACTTTAATTTTCTTTTACACCAACCAACTTTAGGTCTGTGCAAGTTGTACAATTTGCACACTGAACTATTTAGTTCTTACAACTCTGTGCATACCTTAAAGAATGAACCTAAAAGAAAGCCCTTCTTCCCCCTCCATTTGTCTTGCACTTGGGAATTAATCATATCATAGACTAGGAACTGAAGAAAATAATCCAGCCTTTTCCTCTAAAGATGGAGGAAAAGCTTGCCTTTTTTTTT
>VXBQ01011596.1:393760-490857 GCA_013400175.1 Phainopepla nitens | reverse complement strand
TTACTCTTGCTTGATTGAGACAATTAGGCTACAGCATGTTTTTGTGATAGAAATTGCACAATGGTGGTAGCTGAAAAGCCTAATGTCCTGCTGTCTTCTGATTAGTGCACTAAAAGACACTCAAACCAGACTCTTGCCAGTGTTAGGCAAGATCACTTGTATATTAGTTGTAGTCCTAACTTTTCTTTTAAACACCAGACCTTTCAGCTATCATCTAGGGGGAAAAAAAGTTATTTTAGTCTGAAACACATTTTAAAAATAATTCTCTAGGGAAGAGCTGTTGTTTTTGTCCAGTTTGCATCTTCACTGAGCAGAATGAAGGAATTTGCAGTACTCAAAGGGAACTAATTTCAAAGAAAATTTGTGGAAAATCTCCTATATATTTTTTTTTTAAAATATGAGATATTCTATGTAGAAATAATCAATCTAAAATATTCTTCATGTATATTTTATTGATGGTCATTGAGTGTCATCAACATGGCTTCTAAAAAGTAGATAAAAGGCCCACTGCTTGGAAGAAGATGATGACTTAGAGTAACTTCAAATCAATTTATGAATAGAGTGAAAGCAAGGAAGAGAAGAGAAAAAAAGAAAGAAAAAATACCGCTTCCTTGGATGTTCATACCAACCCTTATTCTGTGGAGACTGATTTCCAGTTTTAGCTTGCATTTTTCAGTGTAAACCAGGTTCAGCTGGTCACCACTGGCTTGAGTTTTGAAGGCAGAAATCTTTGCTTTTTGGGCTCATGAACATTATTTTTTGCTTTGGCAAAAATGAAAACAGAATCTCTTGGCTGTTAGAGGCAAATATTTTTACCTGGTCCTTCCTGTGATTAAAAAGCTTCTAACTTAAGGGCTGAGGTAGAAATCAAATGTGTTCATGAACATCTGCTACTGAGCTCATGCGGTCACATGACTTTCATGACAGACTGGGAGAAGTAATAACACTTTTTTTTCCTTAAAAATACAACCAAGCATCCAAACAAACAATCTCCAAAGCTTGTTAACGGTACTTTTACATCCATTTTTGATTTGTTAGTAAGTGTACCAGAGTTATAAGTTAATTGCTTCTATTTGTTTCTGATTTTGTCCCTTTGGGACCGTGAATTAATTCCAAAGAAAGTTGAATCTCCTTCTGAGTTCATGACATCTGCTTTGAACTGCTCATCTACTAAGACCTCTTGCTCCAGCAGTTGTGGAAAAGTTGAAAAGATAACAGTTTTCATAGTGAGTCAATTTTCTGTTGTATGCCACCTGGAAAAGCATAACACCTCTATCTTATATTTTCCCCTACAGGAGTTCTAGAGGAGTTGCAATATGTTTTTTGTTTTCTTTCTTTCTTTTTTTTTTTTTTTCCCCCAGTACATTCTGGACAGCATTAATGCCACATCCATAGTCTACTAGTCAGACTTCTCTTCAGTCCTCCTTTCTTCATGACCCAGTTTGAGTTGAGATGTTCAGAGGAAACGGGTAGTGTTTTTTTCTTGGTATACCATTTTAAAGATGAGTATTTGAATATTGTTCCAGATTCTTTTCTGGTTAGTGGTACTAAAACCATGGCATACTTTCAACCTGGTGAGAGTGCTTTGCTCAGTGGAAAGTCAGATTGCTTTGCCATTACTTGCGCACATTACATGATGTGTGTGTACTCACTAGAAAATGAACTAAAATATAATTTCCATTATGCTTGAGGCGTAGACAGCTTTTATCACTGTAAGGGTTTTCAGACTTACAGAGATATTTTAGTTTCCACTAATATTTGCAGACAATCATATTAATAGATCAAAGATGTAATTATATTGTAAATCTGTGCATTGCCACTCTACAACTTAAGGTAAAAAATACCTTCTTATTTGAATATGCTGTAATTTTCACTTCTGGACTCTTGAAACTGCAGAGAAACTTCTGGATACAGCTTGAAATAGATTGAGAATCTGCCACAGGTAATAGATCAGTTCCATACACTATTGTAAATTAAGGCAATGACTGTCCAGATATGAAATTTTTTTCTTTCTTTTCCTTTTATTACTGTACTATATCTACTCAATTTGACAGCTAGGGTAAAAGGTGTAGGTAATTTATTAAATTTAAGATGTTTTTACTAGACAGTGTAGGACTTGCAGTTCATTACTATTTACTTCTATGAAATGGAAAATATAGGCCGATTGAAAAGGAAAATAATTAAGTATAGGTAAAAAGGAGACTTCATTTGTCAGTCTGTAGTTAAAATAAATTCGATTTTTCTGCTATGCATTTTCCCACACATACTGTAGTACTTTCTTTACCAAAAATTTATATCACTCTTTAACATCGAATCAAAGTGTTCTAGGCAGATTTTTTTTCCAAGGCTTATATTTTTGCTTATGAAAGGATGAAAGAATATTTTAAATCTTGTGCAAATCACTATTGTCAAGATTAGAAATGTCTTGTCAAGAACAGGAAACAGTTTGTCTTCCTCCTTTTAGGTCCTTTAAAATGTGTTTGTGAAATTATGAACACTTTATATTATATAACGTTAAATTTCTTTTATAAAACTGTTTTTGTTTCTGTATAAATGGGCTTATAATATAGACAATGAATCACAGCTTCCTGTTCCATAGCTTCCATTGCAGAGGACACAAGAAGATCTTGGATAGGTTTTTGGCAGAGATACTCTACCAGTTCAGTATGTGACATATTCTGTGAGCCCCATTTCCTGCACTTGTATAATATTTGATTATTTATTGTGTTCAGTGGAGGGAGGGAAATCACAGGGCAGTTCTGTACTCTGTGTGCTTGCTATAGAAGATGAGGCCATTATTGGAGTGTGGTAAATAAAGTCTTCTATATAAGAGATTATGAGTGTCATCTGTAATGTGTGGTAATTATTTCATGTTCAGTGCCTTCTGCCATAGTACTTAATTCTTGTTGTGGATCTTCTTACAGTTACTAAAATTAACCCTCAATGGAGAAATTAATTATAATATACAAAGATAAGAACTATAAGATTTCTTGCAACTTCTGTTTCTCTTTAAAAAAGATGTAACTATTTTAGCACAAGTCAGTCACAAATAGCTCAGATTTCTTCAAACACATCTTTCCTCTTGTTTAATAAAATATTTTTTTCAAATAATAATTTGAATTTATTGCAGTGTTAACTAGATTTTTAGCAAGTTTTTTTAGTGCACAAGAAAGGAAATTACTTCTTAATCTGAATTTTGTTAACTCAGTTTTACGTCTTTTTTCATTCCTATTTGAGGAGAGAGTAGGAATTGGATTATGATTTCTTCCTTTTCTTATCACTTTAGAATAAAAATAATAACTAGGATCTCTTCAGAATAAAAATAATAACTTGTCCTAGAATCTTGAAGGAGTGAGAAACAATAATTTCTATTCACTAATATGAAATATTCTTCTTGGATTTAAATTTCATTAATTTCAAATCTTAAATTCTTAATTTTAATGACAAACAAACAAAAAAACCCCAAAACACAGAAGATGGATAATCCACCCAGTATATTTAATGTTAATGACTGTTTTGTTAAACTTTGATTGAGTGGTAAGGCAGCCAAACAGAACTTAGTACAAGTGAATCTAGTGATTATATAATTTACTACACACCAAGATTAGTTCATGGTTTTATTTAATAGAATATAGGATTTAGAGAATTGTAGGACTGCACACATAAATGTATTTAGAAAATGTGTCATCAGTTTTCCAATATATTAACCATGCTTTGAGAAAACAAGTATTGCAGGTGGAAATCAGTATTGATATCGATATAGGGTTTTCTGCTGGATGAGATTCATCATTAAAACTGATAATTTAGAACAGCCTGCCTTGATCCTTTATAGCAGATATACAAATTGATTTGTATTTTCTTCAAGTTCTGCCTGCAAACAAGCAAGTAAGTTAGGTATCATGATGACTTGATGTCCCTAGCAAGTGTGCTGGAACTGTTGTTAGCACCTTGTGTTATCATACAGTTCATCAATTTTGTGTAGTTAAATACTGTCTCATGGTGGGTTCACCCTCAGTCTAAAGAGGCAAAGTTGAGACGTGTTAACTGGGTATGTGTAATCTCTGTTAATGCCACAGTGACAAGGTACTTTTGATGGTATTGCTTCCACTGTCAAAGTAGTTCTAAAAATATGTTTCATCGCAAAAGCAAGAGTAATTCTGTATAGCTGTAAAAAGAAAATATAATAAAGGAGAAAATGCTGTCATTATGTGTTCATCATTTAGTGCAGAATTGCACTTGAATCAACTTGAGTATTACTTTCTCAAGCTAACACATTTGAATCTTTAAAACCTACTGATACATTTGTTTCTTAAATATGAAAGTAAATCTCTCTCTGGAATGGCAGGCTAATTAAAGTTAAAATTTGTGGAAATGCTCTGAAAGCAGTTAAAGAAAACAGTTAATGAACTTAGCACTACTTTTAAAAATGGGGAGAAGGTCAAAGTTTGTTTAGTAGATCTTTTTGCTTTGATTTGAAGACTGCATTTCCAGTTTTGATATGATTTTGTTGTACAAAGATTGGAGTTATGAAGCTGCTAAGGTCAGAAGGTGAAGTAAAACAAGGAAAGCTGAGGATAAAAAACTTCTTGGTCTTCCAAGGAGGAAAAAGTGCTTTACTGCCAAATACTTTTGCATGCGAAAGTGATTTCTTACTAGATATCTGCCCAAGATGAATCTTTTCTAATTTCCTTCCATCTCCTCTTTATAAATAACACATCTATATATACACACACACATACACATTCATATGTGTATGTGTGCTTTGTATACAGAAGTTCATGAAATACAAAAAACTAAAATGATATGTCCAGTTCTTACACAGCAAGTCAGCTGTAAACTTAGATCAGGAGACAGAACTTAAATAGTTCTTATCCTTTGATATAATATCTACACAAAAGATGTCGTTAGAGGTTTCTTGTTATTTGTTCTTTTTGTAACCTGATGGTGAGAACTTTCAGATCTTTTGACAGAAACACACGAACAGCAAGTAGGCTTTTCTTTTCCTGGCAGATCTATTTCTACTGTTCTGAGGGAAATGGAAGAACAGATAGCTGATAATTTGTCACCTTGACTAATTCCTTATTGCATTTTTCTCCATATTGCATCTATAATGTTTCGTAATAAATTTTTTTCCTTCAGTTCTTACTAAATCTCTTGTAAATGGCTCATCAGCATAGGTGGAGAGGGCATCAGTAAGATGGCATTTGAGATAAAGCTTTTTATCTTTATCAATATGTTTTGTTGACAAAATACATGTGTTGATCTATTGATTGATTTTTTTTTTTTAACTTAGGCAATTACGCTTTTAACCGAACTAATCAGAGAAAACTTCAGAAACAGCAAATTGAAGCAATGTTTTTTACCAGCACTTGGGGAGCTGCTTTACCTCATAGCCAGCAAGGTAAGACTGCAAGTAATCCTTACAAATTTGGCAAATGTGAAAAAATTTCCCCTGGAAAAGTAGACCAGAAAATCAAATTATTTAGTAATTTGTATAGTCAACAGTTTCTGGTCCTTCTATCTTCTCTAATATTTATTCTACTTTAAGAAACATGCTAATCCAATCATTTACTTCATCTGAGATTAACTAAACAGCATTCTTCAGGTGTAGAATTTTAACTTCATAAAAGGATTTAAGCAACCGTCATAAACACTGCTGGCCTCCAAGTGACAGATCTAAGGGTTCAAACATCTAAGCTAGAGATGTTGATTAAACAATGTGTATGAGGACAGCCTTATAATATCAATAAATTAGTGTATCTATATATCTAGTCCATATTAAATCATATTGTAGCATAGTTGGATTCACAGCACTGTGGAAAACTCTATGAAATGATCCTGACTAATTTCAAATGAACTTGTGTTTATTTCTGATTAAAACTGATTTAAACCTTCAATCTAGAAATAATAAATTCACATTAAAAGTAATCACAGTTTATTTGTAGAAAAGAAGTACTGTCAATATTAAGAATTGAAGTTGATAGCTCCTTTAAACCATCACATTTCTTTTTCCTAATTCTAAGAATAAAATACTCTTTTACTTAACAAAAACAAAGGTGTCTTCAAGCAGAAAAAGTCTTAACCTTGGTTTCTCTGAAGCTTGTGTATTATATGCATCATCTAATAGCTATGAATGCTGACATGTTAGTTTAACAAGCCAGTTGGTAATGGAGCAAAAGTGGCAAATTAATAGTTTCTTTGGCTTTAGTTATGGCTTTATGCTGAATTTCCAGGTTTTATTTTCTTTATCCTCTAGCTCCTTTGCATGTTCTGTAAGATCTAGTTGTTGACTTGGTTTTTGTAGAATAACCAGCATTGCCCTATTTTTGTTGGACAATTGTCAACTCACAGAACTTACAGTGAGAAATTATGTTCTGAAAAATGCACAGTCACAGTTTATATGTTTTAATACTTACTTGATTTCCTCAGGAGAAAAGATTTGTACTTGCTATCATCAAACAAATAAACTTAAAACTCCACCTTGAAAATTATGTTTGACAGGAATATTTTGCATGGCTTGATTTTATTTTGAGATTAAACTCTGATTGCTGAAACAATTCTGTTAACATTGGTTGTATAACAGTAAAATGATTTGCACAGATTTTTTCCTTCTGAAAATATGAACTGACAAATTTTTCAGTCTGTGTATGAATTTCACAATGTTTGAAATGTATGACTTGCATGTAAGTGGCAACTGTCACATGTCAAGGTTGGTTATACACACACACAAATATTAATAGGTTGCATTATGGTATAGATAAGAAATTATTAGAGTGTAGGAATAAATATTTGGACACATAGGAGCTCAAGACACCCGTCTTGGTAAAATTTCAAAAATATCAGTGTGATTTGTGTGCTTGGAAATACTAACCATTCAATTTTTTTTAAGAAAAGTGCTTTTCTTTTTTCTATTCTATATGTATTTTACTTCAGAATGCTGTAGTATTGTAGGCATTTTGTTGCTCATTAAACTACAGAACAGTAGTGCTGAATGACCTAGCCAAGATCATATAGCAAGTCAGGGATAATATAATAAATGAAACCAGAAAGTTTATTGCCAACTTATATCTTTAAACAGGAAAGCCTTATAACTTGACAAATAAAGAAAAATAAATCATAACTGCATCTAATTCATTAAAGACTATACACTTGTTTTTCTTCTTTACTTCCATTTTGTGCTTTCTTTGGCCTGCTTGATTGTTTTATCAAACTGCTAAATATTTTCATTTAAACTGTAAGTTTTTGAGGGCATGGCTGATTTTATTTATTCATTTATTCCCTCTGGGGTTTTGTGAAGTGTTTATAGGTCCAGCCATAATTTTAATATTAAATAATGGTAAGGATTTTTTTTTTCCAGAGGAACATTTGGTAAATCATAAATTATCAAATACTTAAAATCAAGTTCAGCTCTTTAGGTGCAGGATGATTAATGAGACAAAATACAAGATCACTGTTTGCACTTCTGTGGCTTAAAAAATACTGGGAAATGTCCAGATAATTGTAATCGTCCTGTGCAATCCTAAACTCTGATATTGTGTGTGTACTTGCTTATGAGATCTCATAAGTATGATCTTACACTCTATCTCTGAATTTTTATTCCAAACAGAAGCCAAGAGCAATTCACAAGTAGCATGAGCAGACTCCAGGGAGCACGCTCTCATACTCTTGAGTGGATTGCCTTGGGGGAAAACTTTCAAGTTCTATGTAATATTTTTATTCATTTTGTGTTGTTTGTGTTATTAGGGTACAGAACCTAAAATTTAATCAAAATCAACATGGGCTGGGAGCAAAAAGTAGGAAGATTCCCCAGTGTTTGGTGATATATTTAAGTTTATTAAGTGTCAAATGCTCTATGTTATGTTTAGATAATAAAGAATGATATTAAGTTTCATACCCATTTTGCCTTTTTAAATTTCTAAATAGAGATTAAACCTTGAAGAAAGTCTTTAATCAGTTTGAAGAATGGAAGAACTATTAATGTTTTTAGGATTGTGCAGTTTCTTAAGGCTTTTTACTTTATTTCACATTTAGTATGTATGGTTACAAAAGAACTTGAAAGAATTTCTGGTTAAATTAGGTGAATACAATGAGAAACAGACTCATGCCAGTTCCACCATTGATTCTCATTTTAACTCTGTTTTGACTCCTAGTCTTGTCCTGCCTCTTCCAGGTAGAAAAGATTCCACTTTGGCCTGTTTGTAATTAACCTACCTTTACTTTCTTGAGACTTGGGCTGTTTTCTTAAACTTACACAAAATGCTTTGGAAGGCAAATGGTGATTACTTGTCAGCATGTTCTTACTCAGATAAGATGGAGGAGCTGGAATGAAGTGCATCTGAAGTGTCTGCTGGATGTCAAGCCACTCTTGTTATTACTGTTTATATTGTCCCATACATCCTAATATAAAGTTAGCAGAAAAAAAGCTTACAAGTGGGATATTTAAAAGACTCAATTTCTCTATGGATGTATGTGGCAAATAAAGTTTTGTTTTCAATAAAGAAGGAAAATTAATTTTACTAGAGAATTCAGTAATAGTCTTCCATGCTAATGTGCCATGCTTTAATTAAATGCCTGAAATGATCATATTATATATGTTGAATTACTATAAGCCACACAGAAATCAGCAAATTCAGAAAGCATCGTCTGTTTCCACATCATTAACCCCCACTTCGCCTATCCTGTCCCTTTTATTAAAACCAGTTCATTAGAATGCTAAAAATAATTTGAGGATATAATTAGTAGAGTTCAAGAATTGTGTACTTTCTGTAGAAATTACTGTTTGTTATCCTTTTTCTACTTTCTAAAACAAATTTCTCATGATTTTGTGGCCTGTCATCTTCACACCAATCTAATGCCTATTATTTCTCACTACATTTTTTCCACTTGCTGTTAGCTCTGTTACTTGCCTGGATATGGAAGCTGTTGCAGTTAAATCTCAGTGATATCCAAGTGTCCCTTTTTAAACTTAAAATTTTACAGTAGGCTATTGCAGGGGGAAGTGAAATTCACTTCTAATGGAAGAATTAAGCCCTTATTCAACTGGTAGTGAATTAGCTTCTCTAACACGGTGATTTCAAGGAAATATACACTAAGATCTTGAAGCAGTGTTCATATGTACTGAAGGCTATACCATACAGTAAATTTTCTTAAACACTTGGTATCTCTTTGTATGAATTTGAGCATTTTTTTCAAAAGAAAGCTTACTTTTTTTCTTTTTACCTACCAAAAAAAATTAATTTTGTTTGTTTGGTATAATTAAATCACATTTAAAGAGAAGCATTTCTGCTCTTAATAGTCAGTTGTCTCTCTCTGAAGTACTCAGAATGGCTGAGACGAATGAAAGAACAGACAATTTTTTGTGTCTGTGTGAATTAGAATGAATTGATGACATGCAGAAATATTAGGACAAACTCTGTTATGGATTTTGGAGACTACTTAAATGAGCTAATAAAGTATCAATCTCTGTGCCGCACATGAAATAACATTAAATAGTAATAACATTCTGAAATTTAATATATTTAATTGCATATGTTAATTTGAAATGTGTGTAATATGAGCCTTATTAAGAATATGCTACTCATTTTTTATGTGTCTGAGATTGTTGTGATTTTTTGATTTAATCAGTTGTGCCGTTGGCTTCATTTCAGGAGGAAAAAGGAGAGCACCCCAGGGAATGCTGGGCTGTTCCCTCAGCTGCTTACACTGTGCTAATGAGGTGTCTTCGGGAAGGGGTAAGGCACTTTCATGGTCCTCAGTAGAATTTCTCCACAGTAATAACCCTTTAGGCATTGTGTGAGGATTGTAGCCTGCAGCATTGCAGTACCTTGTCAACCCAGCATTGCTCTTGAATTTAAATAATCATAAGACCATGACCTAAGCAGGAGATTAATGCAGTGTTGTTCTCTGTACATTCAACATTTATCTGCTGCTGCTTATGTTGGGGAAAATGGGATAGTAAATATAAATTACTGTTAATAAATGTGAAATTTATTAAGGATGTAGGCATCTTTTCAGAAGTGCTCTGACAGTTTGTGCTGTTGTCTTGCAATTTGGTTTTCATACATCTTTGTAAATCTTAGAGCAAGATTTAAATTCCTTTCTTGAAGTGGATGATGCACAGTTTTTTAAAACTGCATTGTTATCCTACAGGCTTTTCAGCATTGTTTTGAGGCAAAAAAGTAGTAATTAGGTTTATTCTCATAAATGTGCTATACTATGTTCCTCCTTGGTTTTGGTGATGGCTTAGCTGCACTAGAAGAAGGGAAGAAAAATATATGTATAGTTCCATTTGTAAAATGAAAAAGAATTGAGTGGAGGGTTTACATCCACTGTTTGTATGAGGCCACTTTACTTTATTTTTGCCCAAGGCAAAGCTCAAGGCAGAAAGCATGTCAGAGGTTGCTAGAAGGTGGAAAGCAAGAGGAAAAGCCTTTTTTCCTTCTTTTTTGAGATCTTTATTGCCTGCAGATTGTGATTAATAAAGGAAGAGCCTAGATGCATTTTAATGTCTTCAAACCTTCGCGTGACCAAGAACACAGAACTGAGTTTGTATTGTGGATGATTTCCAGCTCATAATTAGAGTAAGATGTCACTCTAAGGCACTGTAGTGAGATACTATTTAATTATAAATTTAGTTGTGGAAGACTTGCTGAATATACAGTGTGCAGAAACTAAATCAAGACATCTATAAGACACTAATTTATTCCTATAAAATAAAACCAGTTCTTCATCCTGAAAAGTGTCAAATTTTTCTTAATAATTTACCTTGATGTATTTTTTCTTGAAAAATGACACAAAATAGAAGTACATTTGCCATGCAATAGTTCTAATTAAATTTAATTAAGCATAAATTTAAAATTATGTCTAGGCTAGCCCAAGTACCTCTGTGAGCTTCTACGCTTTCTGTTTGTGATGATGCTAATTTGTAATGTAGATATATATATATTTTTAAAACATGTTTGAAGCTGTAAAACTATACAAGACTTGAGGATGGAATGGACCTCTGGAGCTCATCGAATCCAACCTCCTGTTCACAGTAGGTCTAAATAGATCAGGTTGCTCAGGGACATGTCTCTTTAAGTCTTCAATGTCTCTAATAGCTATGGTCCCACAATCTCCTTGAGCAATGCCTGCACCTCCTGCATAGGAAAAAGTTTTTATTTGTTTATGATTGGAGTTTTCACTTCTGGCAATTGCCTCTTGTCCTATGGCTATGCAGCTCTGAAAACGTTTGTCACCAGCTTTTTGTTATTACAAGTAGGTAAGCTTTGCATTCTTATATTAATAATTTTAAAAAATTATACATGATTACATAATGAATTAATTGTAATTGTTCTAAGCTCAGTTGTGAGTTAAGTAAATTTTACATGAGGATGTTTTCTGAAGTGGTTATGGGCATATTATCTCAGTATTTATGAAAATGGCAAACTAACTTTTTGTAATAAGGTCTGAACTACCACTGTGCATTGCATATCCGTTATTAATACTCATTTCTAGTTTTTATTGAGAGTTAAGAAGCTTTATTTGATGTATTTAATAAAAATTAAAGAAAATAAAACCAGTTCGTGTCATTCAGTACTATGGTTTATATAGATTTGAGTTTTGTAAGCTAAGTTCACGGTTCTTGTGTTTTATTATGAACTACTCTGAAGTGTTCTTTGACTTCTGAAGTTTTATAAGATTTATCATTATCAAAGCAGAATTGCCCTCTGAAATAGAACAGTAGAACAGGAAGAAGTTTGAAATATGTGTGTGTCCCTTTTATTTGCCTATAAAGGAACAAAATGTTCAGAAAATGCAGGTGGTGTCATTTCCACATACTTTCTGTGCCTGAAAATCTAACAGTGACAAAAAAGCGTATGGGTCAGTGAAATGAGTTTTAGGGTGATGGAAGTAGAAGATTGGGAAAGTCTTTTATCTATAGGGGAACACAAGTTCAAATTTCCTGCATTTCACAGTTGTTAACTTGAGATAGAAGCTGATTTTCAACTCAGGCAAAGAACAGTTGAGTTCAATTATGTGTCAAAATAAGGGAATTGGTACACTCATAAATAAGTAAATGATAGGCTTGATTTGACATGTTTAGTCTTGGTATAATGTTGTGGTCTGACAGAATGCATGTGGTAAACATTCTGATAATTATTTGCTAATCTTTTCCAAAAACTGTTTCCAACAGTAAAGCAAAATGCCTGTTGCAGGCATCTGTATTTGTTTAAGTTCAACTTCTAAAGGTTTCTGTGCAATCTCTAAGATAGGAAGGTCCTGATTTCTACAGCTAAGGTATATAGCTGTTAGAGTTCCCATGTTATCCCATTATGGAAGATACTTTCTGTTTCAGAAAGGATATTCTTATTTAATATTGAGTACCTAATGCTAATGTGACAACCATTTTCCTTTTATGCATTTAGCTTCATTTATTCAAAACTGCTTTGCTAAAGTTCCCCTTATGTACTTGACTCTGAATGGATCATCCTATCTCTGACTTGAATCTTATCATTGACTCTGCATATATTTTTCCTTCTTTATTATATTTAAGGTTTGATCTAAGTTAACTAAGTGAAACTTAGCTTTAATTTGTTTTACATTTTCTTCTTTTCTGTCAATCCTTTCACCTTTTTGCCTCTCTGATTTATCCCTCAATTTGGCCCTCCCTTCCTTCAGATCCTCCCTAGTTTTAGAACTAATAATCTTTCCTATATCCAAACCATGTTTTGATGTGTTCTATAATTTTTCTTCTCTGATTTGGTCTGTAAAATGTTGCTTGGATGAGGTCTCTCACTGAAACTAGACAGTGAAGTCAGAAACTGTGCAAGCCTTCCTGAGAATGGAACCATTGAAAAATCATTCAGAAACTTGGTAACTGTCCATTTCTACTCAGAAATGGCACGTAAATATAAAATACACATGCAGTTTTAGTGATAACTTCATAGAATCTCAAAAAAATATATACAGGCAATGCACTTGCATGGATGAATGTATATACACATATTAACTGTATCTGACTTCTAGAAGGTGCATAATCCTCGCCTTTTATAGAGTGGCTCATGAAGAATATATTTGAATCAGAAATAAAGAATGAGGTTACGAAGAATAATTTTCTGTCTCTTGGATGTGCAAGGTACTGTGTAAGCAAGATTTTTAATAAATGAAATCTTGCCAGAAAGCTATAGAGTGCACATTTCTCTCTTCCATATGGACTTCTTCCTTTATGAGGGAACAAGATATAAGTGAGGGCTTTGGTTGTGAACAAATGAGAAATTTTAATAATAAAAGAAATCTCTAAAAAATAATTGCCAATATATAATATAAGGCTGTATGTTTTATAATGTATATTCTTAGCCAGAACTGTTCCTTGATAATGAATTTGAAGGAGAAAGGAGAATTTTGAGGAGAGGAGAATAATATCACAACTGTTTTCTCAGAAAGTGTAGTACAGCCTGTAGTATCACAGAGTCAGTTTGAATCTTATATATTCTCATTTTTGTTTCTTCTTTAGACATCAATTTTTTTTCTGGCAGAACTACCTATAGGAGAAGAGTAATTATCTGAATCATACATGTAACTACTTTAATTTCTTCTTTAGATAGCAATTCTCCAGTTTCTTGCCAGAATTAAAAAAAAAAAAAAAATCATGAAGGTATTTAAAAGTTTTGTTTCTAGGTATTTGCTCTTCTCCCTGAAGGCTTTATGTTGCAAATTGTTGCCAAACTAAGACTTAATTCTTAGAATCATGAATGCTTTGGAGGATACAGCTTTACTTCATTAGTTTATATTTGTAGGTTTTTTATTCTGTCTTCTTAGATTGAAGGAAGAAGTGTATTTAGAAGTTGATTTAGAAGAATTATGTGGAATGCAGTGTTACTTCCTAAATCCTTCATCTTTTAACATTCCTTTATCAGTATTATGCTCTTACTCAAGCGTATGTATCTACATGTTGTATAATATAAGGTCATAGAATCATGGAATGTCCGAGTTGGAAGAGACCACAGAGTCCTTCTCCTGTCCTGCACAAGGCAGCCCAAGAGTCACACACCACGTGGCCGAGCTGTTGTCCAAACTCTTCTTGAACTCTGTTAGGCTCAGTGCTGTGACCACTTCCCTGGACAGCCTGTTCCAATGCTTGACCACCTTCTGGGTGAAAAACCTTTTCCTGAACCTTCATGCTGTTCCTATCACTGATCACCAGAGAGAAGAGATCAATGTCTGCCCCTCCTCTTCCTCTCATGAGGAAGTTGTAACTGCAGTGAGGTCTCCCCTCAGTCTCCTCTTCTCTAGGCTAAACAGACCGAGCGACCTCAGCTGCTCCTCATACGGCTCCCCCTCATGGCCCTTCACCATCTTTGTTGCCCTCCTTTGGATGCTCTCTGACAGCTTAGTGTATTTTTTGTATTGTGGCACCCAAACCTGCCCCCAGCACTCNTCAATTTTTTTTCTGGCAGAACTACCTATAGGAGAAGAGTAATTATCTGAATCATACATGTAACTACTTTAATTTCTTCTTTAGATAGCAATTCTCCAGTTTCTTGCCAGAATTAAAAAAAAAAAAAATCATGAAGGTATTTAAAAGTTTTGTTTCTAGGTATTTGCTCTTCTCCCTGAAGGCTTTATGTTGCAAATTGTTGCCAAACTAAGACTTAATTCTTAGAATCATGAATGCTTTGGAGGATACAGCTTTACTTCATTAGTTTATATTTGTAGGTTTTTTATTCTGTCTTCTTAGATTGAAGGAAGAAGTGTATTTAGAAGTTGATTTAGAAGAATTATGTGGAATGCAGTGTTACTTCCTAAATCCTTCATCTTTTAACATTCCTTTATCAGTATTATGCTCTTACTCAAGCGTATGTATCTACATGTTGTATAATATAAGGTCATAGAATCATGGAATGTCCGAGTTGGAAGAGACCACAGAGTCCTTCTCCTGTCCTGCACAAGGCAGCCCAAGAGTCACACACCACGTGGCCGAGCTGTTGTCCAAACTCTTCTTGAACTCTGTTAGGCTCAGTGCTGTGACCACTTCCCTGGACAGCCTGTTCCAATGCTTGACCACCTTCTGGGTGAAAAACCTTTTCCTGAACCTTCATGCTGTTCCTATCACTGATCACCAGAGAGAAGAGATCAATGTCTGCCCCTCCTCTTCCTCTCATGAGGAAGTTGTAACTGCAGTGAGGTCTCCCCTCAGTCTCCTCTTCTCTAGGCTAAACAGACCGAGCGACCTCAGCTGCTCCTCATACGGCTCCCCCTCATGGCCCTTCACCATCTTTGTTGCCCTCCTTTGGATGCTCTCTGACAGCTTAGTGTATTTTTTGTATTGTGGCACCCAAACCTGCCCCCAGCACTCAAGGTGAGGCAGAGCGGGACAATCCCCTCCATTGCCCGGCTGGTGATGCTGGTCCAGATGCACTCCAGGACGCAGGTGGCCCTCCTGGCTGCCAGGGCTGCTGACTCATATTTAACCTGTCATCAACCAGGACTCCCAAGTCTTTTTTCCGCAGGGCTGCTCTCCAGCCTCTCGTTCCCCAGTCTGTCCATACATCCAGGATTCTCCCAACTCGAGTGCAGAATCTGGTACTTGCCCTTCTTAAACTTCATATGGTTGGTGATTGCCCAGACCTCTTAATTTGTTGAGGTCTCTCTGCAGGGCCTCTCTGCCTTCAATGGGGTGAACAGCTCCTCACAACTTAGTTTCATCAGTAAATCTACTTTAAAAGGATCATAAAATATTTTATCTTGACTTTTAATACAATGGAGTTGTGCTATTTTTTGGTAGTATGTTAGTTAGCATAGTGACTGTAACTTCAGTGCTTCCAAAATTTTTGCTGCACTGTTAAATTTATAACAGTCAGTAAAAATATCTGGTAGATTCAGTTGTTTCAAAACAGTGGAAGTCTATTTTTTTTTTAATGATGTTGATTTGCTCCCCCCTACCCCTTAAAATGGGAAGACTTGATTAAAAGGAGTTTTCTTTCAGTGGTTTGCAACTTTTTATCCTCCTGGTATTTGCATTTTCGCTCAGGGCTCTTTTTCATTAAGCATCCCTGACTTCACAGGAAAAAGATATATCTGCAAGTGTTCAACATGACTGAAAATTAGGAGCTTTAACTGTGCTTTATAAAACTAGTTGAAATCGAAACTCATTGAAAATAAAGTATGTCCTTCTTTTTTTATACAGTTCTATTCATAGTTTTAGATTTCATGCAGTTCATGATGTGGACAGAGGGTTACTGATATATGGAACTTTTTTGCTTTACTCATATCTTGAAGATCCATTTCTGTTCACTAAAATAGCTTATGTTCTGGTAACATCACTAGATGACTCCTTTAGTTAAGAGGCCAGGTATTAGTTTAAATCAGGCTTCCCTTGCAGACAGCTAATTAAGCAGAAGATGGTACAAGTCTTTTTGATTAAACAGTGCTCGGGAACAGATACCAGAGAAGCTGAAATGGAAGGTCTCAGGTGGCAGCAAATAGAATTACTTTGGCAACATCATTGAGCTTTTAGAGCACAGTGATGATGAATGACGGTTTTCTAGTCAAAGTAGCAGGACAATCTGGAACAGGGCATAATTCATCCCATCAGTGGCTGGAAGGAAATAAAGCACATCTTCAGGACCAGATTTTGCAAAGAAAAGCTGTAATTGCATCTGGAAATTTGTTAATGTTAATAATAGCTCTTATCCACTATCTGTTGCTTTATGATTAATTAATGGGATTATAGTTCATTTATTAAGTGTTTATGCCTGCTTAAGTTAGGAGTGGAGTCCCAACTGGCAGTCTTAATAATCCCTTCGTATGTAAGAGAGACTTAACTTGACAATTATGTTTCAGTTACAGTTTCTATTATTAAATGCATCAATTTAGTCAGTTTGATAAATACATGTATTTTTACCATAACTGTAGCCCCTGCCAAAAAAAGACTGAAATGCAGAAGTATAATTCACAGAAAAAAGATTAAAAACTGAACATTATTTGAAAAATGTTCTCAGAATTTAATTTTAGTAAATATTAGGAGTATGTGTATTTAGGTTTCTAATAGGTCAAAATAGTGCAAAATTTTGCAGTAATCAAAACTGTAAAAAGAGAGAAGCCTAAATTCTTTTTATGGCTATAAAAAGAAGGAAGGTGACAGAATTCAGTGGAGTTTTTATATAAGAGTGTAACCACTTTAGATGGGAATTTGCTTTGGTATTCTGTTAAATATTTTGAATAGAGCTGCAGTTCTTTGGAGGAACAGGAAGTATTATCATGAAAACGATGAATACAGGCTTTCTTTTTTCTTTTTTCATTTTTTTGTTTGGTTTTTTTTTGACGACATTGTACTAGAGTTTCCAAATATTTCTGCATCTAAAATCTGTATTTTAGGTCTACTAAGTTAGTAGAAGGAAAAGTTGGGCATTGAATATATTTTTAATGAAGTAGTTCTCCCCTTCTGCAAGGAGGAGAACTACTCTCTGAAATTCATTATTGTGGCTCACAGTTGTTGGTGGCTCTGATTGTAAAGAAAACTGTCAGAAATCCAAAGCTTAGTAGGCTAAAACAGAGGTCAGTTTAAGAGAGAAATAAGTTAGGTATTATGATGAATTATTTGTGAAGCCAGACTGTAAGAACAAATTGAATTATAAAAATTATATTAAAATTCATTCTTCCTGGATTCAAGATGCTATTTAAGACATTGTTGAAAGACTTCACTTTTTTTGTAGTTGAAGGCTGAATGAGGTGGGGCAATGCACAGCCAAAATAACACCAGTCATGTATCTTCCAGTTCTGTTAAAGACTCTGATTTTAAGTGAAAATTATTTGCTTACTACTAAAAATATGAAGGGTTCAGAATCTCATATGGAAATTTAGGACTTCTTATAGTAAATGAGACCTAATAATTTGTCTTAAGCATTGGTCAGGATTGTCTGCTTCAGGAGAAAAGATGGGAGTTATGGAACAACTTAATTTGCAAGAAGTCTTTGTCTTTATCCCAGGATTTGTTGACTCTTCTGAATAAAGAGGGTTTAATGTATTATTTTTTTTTCCCTAATGTAACAGATTATGTCATAATTGTGCTATTCGGAGCATGTTCTAGTGATGATTGTTGGCACAAATTTATTCATTTATAAAGCACTGATCATGGAACACCCACCTCTAACATAATAAAAGCTTTTCATTTGTAATGACTGCATTTAATTTGGGGTGATTATTTGGAAATGGAAGGTTTTGTATTAAATTATACTTGTATTGAATTGTCTTTTCAGTAGAAGAGAAAGGTGGGGGGGGAAGTAGGATCTGTGACCATAAGTTTGTCATCAGGTGAGGTTTCTTGAAAACTTATGCAAGTGTCAAAAAGAATTAAGAAACCACACCAAGACAATATACATTGTCCACATAAAAAATATGGATATAGGCAGTAATTTACAAAGAGACTGTAAACATTTGCAAATATGCTTTCTTTCTTCTCCTTCCTATAGGAAGAGCGGGTAGTGAACCATTTAGCAGCAAAGATAATTGAAAATGTTTGCACTACTCGTTCATGCCATGCACAGGGATTTATTACAGGAGAAATTGGACCTGTCTTGTGGTACCTTTTCACACATTCTACAGGAGATTCTTTGAAGATAACTCCTGTTTCGGTAAGGATTTTCCTTTTGTGGTAGGGTAATGCTTTGGCGTTTAGTCTGAAAAGCTTTCTGAATTAGAACTGAAATATATTTGAGTATGTTTGCTGTATGTTTGTGGTTTTTATATTTCAGACTACATTAAAATATATTTGAAAAATTTCTAAAATTGAAAAATGCATTTATTCCAGTTCAGTGTTTCTGAATAGTTCTTGTGATTCATCATTTTCCAGAAAATATATTTCCTTATGCTGGTAATAATGAGTTAAAAAGCTGAAACTTTCAAAGAATCTATTAAATTCTTGCAAAATTGAAATTTCTGTTTTTGTGTGTTGTTTCTAATGAGAATTATTTATTGTCTTTATCAAAGACTTGTTTAGAAGACTTAGTTGAATTAATCACATTTCTTTCTATAAAATTGTCAGGGCCTAGTCTTTGCCCTGAATTTTTAAGGCAATCTAGAATGATAGCAAGACAAATAGGGCGATGACATGCAAGCAGAAGGTTTGGAACAAAAGGATTTATGAGGTAGAAAATACTTAGCAGGACTGTGAGTTTAACCTGGACTTTTTACAAGAGCGCGTAGTGACAGAACATAGGGGAATGGGTTCAAACTAAAAGAAAAAAGGTTTAGATTAGATATTGAGAAAAAATTGTTTATTGTGAAGGTGATGAGGCACTGGCACAGGCTCCCCTGAAAAGTTGTGGCTGCTCCCAACTGCATGTAGGGGAAAACACTGGAGATATGGGTTATGATTTCCTTTACTTACTGAGTTTTTAAAGTAGCCTCCTTGATCCTCTCTCCTGTCACTACTTTTGCTATGAGGGTTGTTTTGTATCATGTGCTTTCTGTTCTTGTCTATCATTGGACTGGGCAATTTTTATTTGTTTGCTACTAGGTCATAGCATTTTGGGTTTTTTTATCTCTTTCAACTCATGCTGAAAGTTCCCTCTTGTTTTTCTGCTATCTGCTTTGAGAACTTTGCTTCGTCACTTACCATTCCCTTGATTCCTACAGCAGACTTCCAGGGCCTGCTACATTTGTAGGGGCCATTTGTTATGCCTGTCTTGTGTACAGCAGTAAGTAGCATATCTTGGAGAAACTATCTGTCTCAATTGCATTCCGATACTGAGGTAAAAGAGATCACCAGAGGAACTATCAATGGGCTTTTTCTTTTTTTTCCCCTCCTGAAAACTCAATTTATTCTTGGATAATGTAGTGTGCTTGAGGTGGGCAGAGCTTTTTTTTCTCCTCAGTAATATGCAGAAGTTATACATATCTGATTGTCAAGAATAAACTTGTCCTCAGTGGAGATTCACTACAGCTTTCTGTAACAGTGGGCTCAGAGGTTACTGTCATCAATGCCATATGGTTTGCTCACTTTGCCCTTGGATAAGTGTCAAGAGACTATGAGAAGAGTGGGTTATTTTTCATCCCTCTATTCCCTGCCTTCTTTTGAGAACCCAGGTAACTGGATCTTCCCAAGGCTGTAAGGTTCAGGTTAATCACTAAGAAGTCTTTTCTTTGTCATAGTTCGTGCTATGACAAGGGCCTCTTTTAAGCACTACTGATGAGAAGAAAATTTTCCTGGTGGAAAAGCTGGAAGGTAGCCAAAAATGTGTAAGAGGAAGCTAAAACCTAGAGAGCTTGTTGTAGCCTAGTTTGCTCCCTTTTTTTTTTTTGTGTCCATTGATAGCTACCGCTATGTACTAGTCAGTGAGGCTTTATTAATTGCTCAGTGCAGTTGGACAATGCTGGTGTTTGCATGATCTCTTCCAAGTGAGTAGACTGAAAGTATCACAGACTGTGAGTTCCTCAATTCCTTTGCCTCTTGTTCCTGTAGGTGTGATACAGCAGCCTGATCTTTATGGGCTTCTTGTTCAGCCAGGCCATTTAAGTGCAGTGAGTTTTACTGCGATATATATGCTCCACTTCAAAGCTCAATCATCTGGCACTCACGGGTTGGCACTGGGACTTGGAATGATGTTGGTTTTGCCAAGCTCTTCCTTCCTGATTTATGTTTGAAATCTTTGTATTATAAAGCCTGTTAGTCTTCAGAAGCTACTCTAGAAGCCTTCTTACAGATGACATCTGTTAGGATGAAGCAGTGTGTTTTAGGAGGTCATGATAGCTGCAATTACCAGAATTTCCTAGAGAAACTTGGCTGATTTGTGGGATATCCTTTCAATGGCAATTGACAATCTAGGTAAGAAGGATTTTCTTTTTATCATTCTGTTACCTTTCTTCTCTCAAAGTTGCTTAGCAATGTGTGCTTGGGTGTTGAGGCCAGCATTTTAAAAAGACAACCAAGCTGAGTGTGCATACCGAGATCTGCTGAGACAAAAATTTCTTGAACATTTTGTGCATATCTGTAGTATAGATGTACATATGGACAATAGAAACAAAATGATAACTGTTCCCAACTAATGTTTGTTTCCTGTGAAGGCAATAGGCTTACTGAAGATCATACTTTTCCTTTGTGTACTTACAGAGGTTTCAGTCATGCTGGAGGTAAGACTTGTTCCAAATTCACATATTGGAGAGCTTTGAATGAAGTTAGATGTGAGAAGAGTTACAAGACTATGACACATCACTGTTCTATATCCTTGGTGAAACTGCTTTCTTCTAGTTTTTCTGGTCTTCATGGAAATTATTGCTGTCCATATAGCTGAATCCATCTCCTTTTTTCAGTCAGATCATTTTGCACAAGTGTTCTTGGGTCTGAATGGGTTCCTGGATTTTCCCCTCCACTATTTTGGGGATTGTTTTCTTTATCAGAAGACTGAGGTTTAATACTTTTATATTAAGTGAATTGAACAAGGAAGCTTCTGAAGCAGGATACACTAAGGGGGTACTTTAATCCTTCTGCTGCTTTGTAGTGAAACACTAAAGTAAGAATAGATAAAATTGTTACTCAGTGCCTGATATAAATCAAAGTTATATATTAATGCTGTTGTGGCATTTAGATATATAATGTTAATTGCATCTGATAACAATCGATTGATATTGAAATCTAATGCAGGAAAATCCTTTCCCAGCTAAAATTTATGGAAATTTTAATGGTATGCTAATTTAAAAAATAAAATACTAATGTATTCTCCAGTTATACTGTACTGCATAATTTCTACATTCATTAAATTGTTGCTACAAATATGTAGGCATTTTTATCTTGCATGACCACGAAAATTGACATCATCAGTGTCCTATTTCATTTCATTATGCAGTCATTCCTGCCTTGTTTGAATGTATCCTGAAGAATTTATTCTTAACTGACATCTATATTAGAAAGAAAAAATACATTTCTGTTAAGAAATACATCTGTCATGTCTTTACTTAGAGTTAGCAGTCTGTCTGCAAAGTGTATCAGCAGTAAGAGACTATGGAATTTTACTTATGATTATTTCAATCAATAATAAAAATATATCAAGAAGATTGTCTGTCTTTAGTCTCTGGAGTCAAGTCAAATGACACTTTACTTTGTCCTGCCTGTCAGAGGTGGCAAACGGGGACTATGTCTCAGTATTTTTTTTTCACTTTGGAGTCCAACATGCCTCAGGTAAATATCACAGATTTTGCCTGTAGGAAAGCTGTGTCTTTTTATCATTTTGCTAGACTCAGAAAAAAAATCTGTAAGATGTCAAAGTGATATTGTGACAAGCTCAGCAGCAGGAAGAATATTTTATTTCCAGTATACTGAAAGTTTTTTAATTTTTACAAAAATAACTTTTAAAATTTTGTTTCTAAGAGAAAGCTTTTTCTACTGGAAGAGAAGTAACAAAACATAAGCCACTTAAATGGAAACTACTTGGGAAAGCTCTACGCAGCCTTTTTGGGGATTTGATTTATTTTGTTATTTTCTCAAGTAATTGATATTGAATCGTTTCTTTCAGAGACTTGTGTATTGCAGACACTTTAGTGCATTCATTCTCAAACTTGAGAGAGTCATGGAAGATATCCTGAAAGGGTGAAAGTTACCCAGTCACATATAGCCTGTAAGACTAGAAGGATGGGGCAGAGATGATCATAGAATCCTGGCGTATCTCAAGTTGGAAGTGACCAATAAGAATCATGAGGCACAAGTTGGTGCTGCTGAGAGAGGAGGTATTGGTTAAGGCTGTGCAGAGAGCAGGGGTGGAGAAGCCAGGTCCAGGAGAGGTTCTGCTGGAAGCCTTACTCTCACTAAGAACATTTCATGTTCCAAGAGTGCTGCCTGGAGATAATGGTGTGAACTCTACTCTTACATCTTTCATCATCTGTTTCCAATTCTTGCTCCACCACCTTTTGACCTGTCTCCATCTGTTCTCTCCCAATATTGGATCTACTGAAGTGATTTAGAGTGCTTTGTACTCTATCCCACATTTAAATTCTATCTTCTGCTTTTCTGTTGAAGTGTTAGACTCATTTGTACAGTAGAGCATTTTGTGACGTACAAACTAATGGGAATTTAAAGCTTCTCCCCTTGGCTATTGGTGGCCTGGAGCATTTCGGCTACCGCCAAAGCTGCAGTATTATCCTAGAAGACAGCCTATGAGACAGCCTATGGTGTCTTTCCTATGAGGTTTGCCTGAAAGTAATCTGGTGGCCTGTGACTATGGTCACCCTTGTTTGGCAAGGTCTTTAGCAGAGAACTAAGGCAGCAGAAAATCTGAAGTCACCATGTTAGCACAATAAGTTACCTCCATGTTGCTTTGGAACAGCCTGTCCCTAGGTCCCAGCAGTTCATTGGTAGTACGACCTCAAGGGTGTTTTAGTGAATACACATACCTCCTGCCCACTCATTTTGAAAACTCTGAATACACATGAAGAGCTGGATTGAATCCTGAGGGAAATTGAGCATACTGTACTAAGGAACTGAGATTGAGTGTCTGTACTTTAAAAGAGAGTAAAAAAATAATAAAAGAATTAAAATAAAAGGCTGCAATCGATATGGTTCCTGGACCAGAAAGGACAAAGAAGAACAGGAGCAGAATAGATGAACAGCATCAATAAAATGTCTGTCAAATTCATGATTTACTGTCTTTTATGCCTTTCTTCTTTTTTCTTCTCTTTTCTTCTCTTTTCTTCTCTTTTCTTCTCTTTTCTTCTCTTTTCTTCTCTTTTCTTCTCTTTTCTTCTCTTTTCTTCTCTTTTCTTCTCTTTTCATCTTCTTTTCATCTTCTTTTCATCTTCTTTCATCTTCTTTTCATCTTCTTCTCTTCTCGTTTGTTTTGAGTAATGTTTCTAAAAGCACTGGTGAACTGGACAGTTTCTGGGGTTCTGACATGGAAAGCTTTTCTCTGGTGGTAGTATTCTGTGTAATTGACTATGGTTTCTCTTAAATGAGACCTTACTATTGAGCGCACACCAAGTAAACAGCGATTGCTAAATATAGCTAGTCTGAAGAGAACAAAGAAATTATAAATATTACCTACATTTCACAAAGGGAGTCACCTTCAAAATTTTTCCTGTAAACCAATTCAGATTTTTGTGTGAATCCAATATTTGCCATAAGCTGTTCTTCTATGCTAACAGTATATTCAAGCCAAAGAAATTTTTAATGTTTAAAGAGTCTTATCTTCTTTATCTGGAGAGAACAAATGAAGTTGTAGTATCTTGAAGGTTGCATTTTCACAGGTATCAAGAGGAAATTGATTTGGAGATGAAGCTGCCCTGAAGGTTGTTTGGTAATGTTTGCTAGGAAATAGTTAAGTTAGTAGACACTGGATAGATCTGTGCTCACTTCACTGGAGCATGGTCAATATCTACATTTTCTATCAAAATTGTTTTAATCTCTGATATTTGAAAATCAACCATTTGGGGAATAGTTTGCAAGTTTATTATACTAACCACTGTTTCCTAATAAGTACCTAGATCTGAAGTAGTATCTAGAGCTAAGGATAGGCTTTAGTCTGGAAACTACATATCACATTATTGTCCATGAGCAGGGAAGAGAGAAGATACCCGCCTTTATGGGTGCCCACAATTTCTGTGGTGTGTGCCATGTCTGTATTTTCTCTCCCTGTACTCCTTTCTAGTACAGCATTATTTGATGTTGTTTATATTCTGTGCTTGACAAAAGACTCAAGCGTGGGCTGTGATGCTCCATCATTATTGTTCTCTAGAGGAAAAGAGTAATGGGACTTTTTGATGTGGATGTTGGCATATGAAATATTTGAATTTCAGCTGCACAGAATGTATAGCAATGTATTAAGAAGAACTCCAGGTCTCTAAAAATAAGTGGTCTTTTCCCCTAATAAGTGTCTTAGGGATGAATCTGCAGTAATTCCTTATATTCCTAAACTATCGGAAAACTCACCACATGCATTTATTTTCCATTATGTTTCTTGAGGTAATAGTCTTTTTTTTTTTTTTTTTTTAATTTTTTAGGCTTTATGCAGAATTACTCGTTCCTCACCTAATGCTTTCCAGAGTGTCATTGAAAAAGTGGGATTAACAGCTGTACTAAATTCCTTGGCAAATGGAATATGCAAAATTCAGCAGTACATGCTCACAATGTTTTCAGCAATGTTGTCATGCGGGATTCATCTACAGAGGCTAATTCAAGAAAAGGTTTGACTTCAGATTAATAGTTCACTGGCATGGAATTTCACGAAAGGAAAAGTTCAAGTTGACACTGCTAGTGGTTTTGGATTTTCAAAATACGTCTCAGTGATATTTGCATATCTGAATAGCAGGAAATGAGGAATGTGTTTCTTTTAGATTTCTATTTGCTTAAAATCTAAATTATAAGGTGTATAGTTTTTCTTTCTCTTATGGATCTCTGAGAAAGTGGTACTAACGGGTGTATAAATTGTTCCTGCAGTTAGGATTCCATCAATCTAGAATACCCTAGCCTGACCATAACTGATAATGGGCCCTAAGGAAAATCAGTAAGGACAGCTATGTAACATAGCTCTTTTAGACATTTAAAAGAGAAAATAAGGAGTGTCCTGATTAAATCTAAAGCTGTACTTTATGCTCTCCTTAGAGGACGTTAGGCCAATTTGTAAGTGAAATATCTTGCAGAAATTAGAATTTTGACACCTTAAGTTTTTTTTTTTTTAGTGTCACTGACTAAAACAACTGGTTTTGATTTACAGCTAATATAATTTTTGGTAGAAGTGGTTAAAAGTTTTAAAATTTGATCCCCAAAATATTTTGTATTTAGAGAAAAAGTGTTTATTTTTTGGCAGTATATCTGCATAGTTCATAAGTGAAAGTAATAATCTCCCTCTGTTTGGAAAGGATAAAAACCACAAAGAAAATAGGAACTGTAGCTCTTGTTTGCATCAGGTATTCTGTTGTAATGTATGTTGTAATCTGACAATCATTTTGACTATAATAATGTGTTGGGCGTTAGTTGAGTTTTATTTCCCTATATATTGTTTTAACAATTGTATTTAAATTAAATAATAATCCCACCCATGTGGCCTGAAATCACTCATTCTTTTCCTAAAATTCATTTCTGTACCATGTCAGAATTGCCAGTGTGTTTTTGTGAGTGTATGTCAGCTGGCCTTAAACTTTCCAGATCCCACAACAACAGCACTAACAGGCAGCAAATTGTCCTGTAATGTTGATCTAACAGTGCACATCACTGTGAGTTGATGGTATAGTCAGAGGAGCATGGTCAAAAATTATTCACTTGAACATTCAGCAAAAGGGTGCTACGTGCAGCTAGCCTATGGCTACAGCATGATATTTTCTGTGAAGAATTTCTTGTTTATATAGGACTTATATTGCTAAAAGAACTCCCATACTGATACTGGATTTCTTATGGACAATTGCTAGAATTCCCTTTCTGATACTGCAATTCTTATGAACAATTCTAATCAAATATTGCAGGTTGGAAAACTGAAATACAGACAGATGCAGACATTCCTTTAATAGCATATATCAAACTAATGATAGAAGTGGGAATAGTACCCAAAGCTGTAAGTATAAAACAGTGTACTGTAAACACTGATAAAGTTTGTCTGGTTCTTTTGCATGTGCCTACATTTGGTAACTGTACCTGCATTGCAGCTCAGACAAACTTAAATCTCATAGAATGTTTTTTTTTTTTTTAATGAGATTAGCTCAGTTGGTTAGAGCCTGATGCTGATAACACTGAGGTTGTTGATTCAATCCCTATGTAAACCATTCACTTAAGAGTTGGACTAGATCATCCCTTCCAACTCAGAATGTTCTGTGATCTGGAAATTAGATTGCAGGATTTTGGAAGCTGAAACTAGATTTCTATTTTTCTTGAATAGAATCTAAAAATACCAACAGGCTCCTGTATTGAACTGCCAGGTTCTAGCTATCACATCACATGGAGTGATATTATTTTAGAGCTGAAAATTGAATTTAATAGTCCATACACTTTTCAGTATTTCATGCTCATGACCCACAAGTCCACCTTAATGAGAGAAGGGAAGAGTGAGTAGTGTTGGCTTACAGATTATTTTGTGTTCTCTAAAATTCTTGTTTAGTACAGCTTAAGAGGCAGAAGGACCTCAGTGTGACAAGGTGACAAAGAAGGACTATCTGTTAAATATAGGTGCAAATAATGTATTAAAAGATACTTAAAGATATAAATTCAAGATGGAGATAATTTAGCTTTGTGTGTGTTATCTGGAAACACCCTTAGCTCGAAGACTTAGGACTGCCCTCGTTTTCTTTGGATTTCAAGAACAGCAATAAAAACCAGTTACAAAACAAAAGTCAGAAATACAGTTCTGTGATCATCTACACTAACACAAAACTTCAAAGAACTACAATAGCCAAAAGGAACTGGGTTTTGTCCCTCTCTGGTACAGAGACTTTCTGTTTTAGTTTCCTGTTTTGGAAACTAAAATAGTTGAAATGTGTTTTTAAAATAAAGCTTGGAAAAAGAACTCGAAGTCAAGAATCTTGAACATATCATAGCAGTGGATTAAAAAAAACCCACTGCTAATTACTTTCATCTGGCTGTCAAGATTCCCCTTTGGATGAGTGAAAATCAGTCACAGCTTTTTGAATGCAGTTAGGTTCTTCCAGAGGTCAGATAATGAATGGGGCAAGGTATTTTTTATTTGGTTTCTTTTTTCCTCAACTGGTAATAAGTAAAATTATTCAAATACTTACAGCAATATATTGTCACAACTGCATTGTAAATACATCATAAGCGTTGTCCTCATATTTCAGTAACTGTTTTCAATTCTTTGTCTTTTACCTGAATGTGGACAAGGAACCACCACTGGAGATTATAGTTTTATCAATATCAGTATAAATTAATAAAAAGATGTCTTTAACAAAACCTTTGTAACTCTAGACTTATATTATGGAGGCATTTGCAAAGCATGGAAGGGAAATTTGAAAATACATAACAATGCAACAAATGTTTGCTATTGTAATTTCTGTTCTTGTATAGTGAGGTAGTGGTCTAGCTGTTTTCCTCTTGTGTAGCCAATCCAAAAACATCATTGTTTTTGTTTTAAACTTGCTTTGCAGTATTACTCAGTGTATCCAATATAAAGTCATAGTCTTGTTGCAGTGTATTTACTTGAAATGAAAAGAGTGTCCTATCCTGCAGAGTTTCCATGGATACATCAAACATTTGCAGGAGAGGGAGGAACAATATAACACAGAAATGATAAATAAATTTGGCAGTATTTGAGTGATTTATGGCTTTTCTGATATGCTAAGTCCTGCAGGTCAGCAAGGTTGTGCTTGAGATATTCTTTGGATAAACTATTGCTGTTTTGTTGTCCTCAAACCAGCCAGAAAAGCAAATTCCAACAGGTCGCATTTTTTTCTTAAACCAGATTATTAGAACATTCCCCGATAAGTCTGATGTAACTAATTTTAATTGTCTTAACCTATCATAACCCCTACATGTAGCATTGAAATATTCTTGCTTTCCAGAGTTTGAGGACTTAAAAGAGATATGCTTTGGCTTGTAGTTGCATGAGTCTTTGTCATGGTGTCTTTGTGCATGGTCTATCAAGTCCCTTTAGGTTAGCATGGTCAGTGCTGAATTATATATACTCTTTGAATGCGTCTGAGGTTTTTTGGGTTTTCTGAACATAAAAACTTTGTTGTTGTTGTTTTGGTAATTTCATTAAAAATAAACCCTTGAAAAACCAAACCCCACTTAATTAAAATTCAACCTTTGTATTTGTTAGATTGTAATTTAAGAACTTGACTGCTGCAAGTTCATACTGGAGGAGCAACAAGTCATGCTCTGTGAGCTGTTGAAGTGTTTAAAGCAATAAAATTTTAAATCCCAAGACTGAGAAATCCTTCCATTTATAAAATAAATTGTTGAAGTACAGCAGAACAGTTCTAGAATAATTAATAACAGTTTATTTTTCTGGGATTTCTGTAGTTACTGAATGACGACTGCTTTTGAAGACAGGGTTAAAATGGTGTCAGAGTAAAATCTGATGGTTTCTTGGCCAACTCTTACACTCCTGCTCTTTTTCCATTCTCGGTAAAGATGTATAGTTAATTGTTGCAAAGAATGTCGCTAATAAATTACAGTCAGTGTTGATTTGCAGTTTTTCTGTCAGCAAATGAGGAATTTGAACAGTAATATATATGTTAAACATGCATCACACAAAAGGATTTTTAACTTTGTACACAACACGCATACACTACCCATCTATCCTATAGTGTCACTCCCTTGAGAATCCAGCTCAACTGTTTTATGGCAGGTTCCTTGAGGCCATTTGTGCTCAGTTTAATTTTTGCATAGAGCCAGTTGACACAGTTTGTAAATTCTGGCTCAGTTTTTAATTCTGATTTTGTTTATCCTTCTTCTTTCAAGTCCTAATTTTATTTCTTCCTTGAAAAGATGTTATTCACTTTCTGAACTCAAAGTAAAACTAGATTAGATAAGAAAAATCAAATAAGGTAGAAACAATTTTACCATCTTGAGCATCTGGTGTATAATTTGGGGTCTGATGTAGAAAAGATTGCATCCAACTAAGGTGTAGTTTTTAACATTCCTGCATATAAGGGAATGAATAGCTAAAAAATTTAGTTGTGTTTGTGCTTAAATACGTATGTATTCTGAAAATAGTTCAGCTTGGTTTTAAAATAAATATATTAAAATATCTTATGTTTATGCATAAGATAAGCTGTTTAAAAATAAAAGTTTTATCATCTTTTGTAGTTATTTTCGTACTGTTTTTGACTTAGTACATTAAATAGTGTTTGCTTTTTACTCTACTGCTTGTAAAGATGTTCAAAGCAGCTTTGCGCTGGGCCAGTCAGTCTTGGACAGAATTTATTTGCTAGTGTTCTACGGATTTTTCTTCCTATGAGTGACATGAATATGAGCAAACTTTAGGTGTATACAGTCTTACAATGCAGCAGGAGTAACCGTAATGTATTTCTATTTATTTCCACCAAGGATTTTGTGACTACAATTACTCGTCTACTTGAAAGTCCGTCACCTTTTATTCGAGCCAAAGCCTTTCTGGTCTTGCTACAAGTTTTAATTAATAACAGGGAGATGTTGCTCCTCAGTTGTCAAACAAGGTAAGATGATAATGGAAGATAATCAAAGATAGAGTCTTTAAAGTTGTACCTGAAATACTTCAAAATGTGTGGTATTTTTGAGCCAGTGTTCTAAAGGTAATTGTTTTGTGTGTAATAGTAATCCTTTAATTCATGAGACTATTTTGTCCGGGATCATCAAGTGACAATTATTCACAAGGGGAAACCACTGTCTTGTAAGGAGAATGTCTTTTAAAATAACTTGTAGTCCCAGGGAGCGTTTGCCCTACTTTTGGGTAGGGCAAAAGATACCCTGCAACAGTGAGTTGTTGCTATGGTGGGAGAGCAAAATAAAAGGTTATATTATGTACCTTCCTCATCTTGGGGTTTGGTATAGTCCATAGTCTCTTCAGGATAGTCACTTTCAAGGTAAAATAATAGTTTTTGGCTATATATGTTTTGGGAGTGATTTACATAATGACCAGTAAATTCCTGTGACTTTTACTTGAAGTATGAAATTTTTTTATGTTTTAGACACTTAGCAAGAAATTACTGAATCACTAGGGAATTGTTATTTGAAATTTTTTGTCTTCTGTTGGGACAGAAGCATTCCTGTATCAGAGAGGAGCAAATTAGACCGTGTTAGGATATGAATTGTCACCATGTTTTGAGGTGATCAGAGAAGTAAGATGAAAGAAATTTTGGTTGGGATTTATAGCTTCTACTGTTCTGTAAGAAGAGTAAAATGAAGCGTAAACATAGTTTTTGCAATATTGAAATAGATCAGGTTTGGAAGTGAAAGTAAAAAAGGATTAGGCTTGTGGGTAGCTGGAAATCTATATCTACAGCAAATACAACATTATATCTTATATTCATGTTTGAGAAGAGTTAGGATGTAAACATTGGAGTTAGGGGGAGGGGCAGATGAGTTACACCATGAAATCACTGTGAGAGTACACCTTGTGGGGTGCTAGTGTTATACATATATATTCCTCCACTCGCAAAGCTGTAGATACCCCAATATTTGTAGAATCACAGAGAATAAGTACTGAATCCAAGGGGCTTTTCATATGTACCTTTTCACACTTCCAGAAATGTTCTATCAGATTATGTGTTCTGATTAGTGTAAAATGCCTCTAACAATTTGTAAGTGACTTTTTGAATGGCTACATTTTTAGTAAGTCCTGCTCTTCATCTGCATGATATACCACATAGGACTCTCCTGTGTGTTTGGAGAAAGATCTGACAGAAATCCTGCACAGTTACTGTTTGTTTATATATACCTAAGATATTATGTGAAGGAGAATAATAATTTTATCAACAATTTTCTTTATTTATAATGCTTTCCCATCAGCTGCCTTTCTGAAGAGAATGTGTTGTGAATTTGGAATATGATTGTGTATTTAGCTTTATCGTGCTGTTTTATTGTAATGCTTCAGACGGAGCTGATTAGAGATCAATATACAGTGTAATAAATTAGGTAAAACAGTAGGCAATCCTTATAGCAGTTTTATTGAGCTGATAAACTGTATTTCTTTATTGGCTGAGTTTTCCTCATAATTGTTCTTTAGTGAACAGCATGTCTATTAGGTTTTAGATAATGTATTCTGATTTCTCTTACATCCAGAAAGTAAGATAGCTACAGAGAGGAGAAATGACCCATTAAATCTCTAGACAGTTGCATTCATAATATCACTATATAAGTCTAGAATAATTTTAAACCCAGCAGAGATATTGGATATCATTGACTTATACTGTTGAATTCTGGTTGGAGTATTTTAGTTAGATGTTTTCAGTTGTCTGGCTGACAAGTTTCATCAAAATTAAGACTCATAGATTTTAAAATGCTTGCACAGGAAGCAGAAATCTGTTGGATAACTATTGAAAATATTTTATATACTCAAATTCTCCTTTTGGAGGTGTTTGATTTGAGAAATATAAAGAGCATGTAGTAAAATGTACATAATTCTTGGTTAATGTTTTGTCTTCAGGACCTACAGCTAAAGCCTGTAACAGGATTTATATTGCTTTAAATGGTAAAATCTGCTTATGATAACGATAATCAATACAAGGCAATTTTTCAGTGTGCATCACTTAAAGGATGATGCAGATGATACTGTTTCATGGCAATACTGCACTGAAAAATGTTTTTGTTTAGTTTGGTAATTATGCTGGTTTTGGCTGGGTTATTGTTGATTTCCTTCATGGCAACTACTATGAGGCTGTTTGTGCTTGAAAACAGCCCCCTGGGCCTCCTGAGCCCGGGGACTGCCTCGGGGCCAGCATCCCAAAGGCCTTGCTCTGGAGAGCAGTCCTTCCTTTGTTTGGCAGCAAAGTTGGGGCAGTGTCTGGAGTGCAAGTCTTATGAGGAGGAGCTGAGAGAACTGAGGTTGTTTAGCCTGGAGGAAAGGAGGCTTGGGGGAGACCTTATCACTCTTTGTAACCACCTGAAAAGAGGCTGTATGGAGGCAGTGGTTGGTCTTTTTTTTCCAAGTAATGAGTGATAGGACAAGAGGAAATGGTCTTCAGTTGTGCCATTGGAGATTTTGATATCAAGAAAATTTTTTTCATTGATAATTCAGACAATAAAATCCTGTTCCCACTGGTAACCTTTGTGATATCTGTCCTCAGAAGTGGTTTTGGAGCTGAAAAAACCTGTAGCATGTGAGGAAAATAATAGTTTCATCGTTATTCATCTCATTGGGAGGAAAGGGCATGGGACAGGGAAAAGAGGGGGGAGAAAGAAAGATGGAAGGAGGAGTAGGGAAAGAGGAAGTGGAAGGGAAGGGTAAAGGCAAACTTATTTTAGCTGTGCTGGTGGTTGTGCTGGTGTTTTTATTCCAGTTTGTGCACAGGTACCAGGAAATAAAAGGCAGCAGAAGTAGGCATTTGCTAAACCCCCTTTTTTTTTGCAAGCAATAATGGTGCCTCTGGGCTGGGAACATGAGAAGTATCCTGTGTTGCATGTCTTGATTCCTGAAATGCAGTCTTAAGACTACTTGCCTATTTGTTTTTACTGTTTACAGAACCTGTTGGCTTTGGCCATGATACCAGCAGTTGCCATTCACTTTTGAGTATTTGTACACACAGTCCCCCATGCATATCCCTCTAATGCCTATTGATTAGCCGAGTTTACGCAATCTGATTCAAGTTTCTTTTTGTACCTCTTTTCAAAAATCTCTCCTTACTCAAATAGTAATTTCAAATTTGTAATTTCAAATAAGAGTGGAGAAACAGCTGATCCCAGCTGATCAAAGAGTTATTCTGTACCATGTGGCCTCATGAGGAAAAGAAGAAAGGAAGGGTGGGGAAGACATTAGAAGTAGTGGCACTTGTCTTCCCAAGTAACCATTGCCTGTGATGGAGCCCTTTGTTCCTGGAGGTGGCTGAACACCTATCTGCCCATGGGAAGTGGTGAATGAGTTCCTAGTTTTGCTTTGCTTGTGCAGATTTTGAGTTCTGTGGATGAAAAGTATTGATATATAATGAAAAATGTAATTCTGAAGTGAATTAATTGTTCTACAACATTGAGACAATTCACCTGTTACTTCTTTTTCCTGCCTGTTCTGTGATAGTCGATTAAATATCTTTGCTTCTTCCATATGTGATACAGCTAGAGAAGATACAAGATCCTTTAGAGGCTGAAGTAGCACTTGTTTACTTACACTATGCAAGCTAATTTCTTTTGCTAATCACACTGAGTTTTCTAGTCTTCTTCTTTTCTCCTTGATTTGCAGAGGCAGGCTACCTGTTCTTCAGGGGAGGGATACAACCCAAAGTTTTTTTGAGACTTTTCATTTCACCCTTTTCTGAACTACCTGTAATTTTTGATTAGTCTCATTGAATTGTTCTTTTTGTATCTAAATGGTTTCAGAGAATTTCCTAGGTAAAAGAGACTGACTTGGAGATTGAACTTCTCCCAAAAGGATTTTTTCAGCTCCTTATTTCCTACTGTCTGCAGTAGGAAACAAGGAGACACTTGTGGAAAGATAGGATGGACACTTGTGGTAAGATAGGATGGTGTTCCTGACACCAGTCTGCAGAAATGTAACTATGCACAACAGCATAACCTCTGAGCAAAATCTTTCTCTATTTCCTGTGCCCACCTCCCATATTTATTAAATTTTAAAATCTTATATGTGGCCTGAAAGGAAAAGCTGTACCTGGAAACCTACTGCAGTCTCATATATCATATACATATATATATATGTATGATCTCTCATAGCCTGTTTGCCTTATACATCTTAAGACTGATCTAGAAAAGTAGTGAGGAAAAGAACTGAAAAGTTTAGTACTCAGTCAGATAGGAAAACATGGTAATGGAAGGCGGGAGGGAACAAGATGTAAGTCAGTGATTTCAGGAAAAAAACCCCAGCAAGCTGGTATCAAATTAAAAAGAAGAAAAAAGTGATGGAAGGCAAGAAGTAGAGATTGACCCTCCTATTAGCGTGATATGACATCTGATGTTACATCTCTGTAAAATATATATGAAGTATCTTTTAAAAATCTGCCTCATTTTCTGTTATCAGAGATTGACTAATAACAATAATGATAAATAATACTAAAACTAAGAAACAGTCCTTGATTTCTTGGGGTAAATGGGCTGTGTATGTCCTCAGAGTATGCACGACCTTTAGTTTCATGAAGGTCTGTCATTCTCTGTGAACTTACTCTCTTTTCTTCATGTTGATCATCCTGTTAAGAGAACAGTTCTTATTCTTTTAAGTAGTGGATGTCATTCCCATTCCTATCACTTCAGACTGTTAACCCTGGAATTTTCCCTTTTTTGCTCCACTCTTTCACATTTTTTTGCAGAAAACTTGGGTTGTTTTGCTTTTTTAGTGTAAAAGCTCACTGATGGCCATATCTTGCAATACAGACACTTGAATTTATTTTTTTTAAACCAAACCTTTGCTTCATAGACAGTGGTTTACTCCTCATCATATTTAGTTTATTTATACTAACGTCTACATTTTTTTTCATGTATTGTTGAGTGCAAGACAAATGTGCACTAAATTAACTGAATAAATGTATTTCTATAGGCCTGGTTTTGCCCACTGGAGAGAACACTGAGATTCATCAGGGAATAAAAGTAACTGATGAATTGTTCTACATATGACTTAGGAATCTGACAAAGGAAAATAGAGATTCTAATGCTTTACTGCCTACACAATTTATATCTGTACAGTTTTGTCAAGAAAATTTTTAGTTGAACTGAACTATGAGGGAAAAAATAGTTGTGCATATTTTTAGAAAATCTTTATGTGAAAGACAAGTTTTGTGAATGGAAGAACAACATAAAGGAGAGAACTCATGTATCTTTCCTCTCGCAGAATAAATAAACCTACTTTGTATCTTTTTCAAATGTGATTAAGTAATAGAACATGCTTTTATAAAAGAAAAGAATATCCTTCACCCAAAGAAATAAAACTACTCATGTTGAAGACTATTTGGCCATTTTAAGTAAAACTCGAACAGATCTAAGTGTATTTCCGTATAGAATCAGATGATTGTTAAATCATGAAAGTATTTTCTTTAAAAAAACCAATCAAGCCAAGCTCTGATATTTCATCATTTTCTTTAAAGCTAAACATTTTTTGAATAAAAATTACTTGGTTGTCTGGAAAGGCTAGAAGGCCATTTTATTTAAAATATTCAAATTTTCATATAAAAATTATATAAAAAGTGTAAAGCTTGTAAAGGTAAAATTCTATTTGTAGCACAATGTCAAACTTTTAAGTAGTTCTTTTCTACCAGACAAATCAAAATTCCTGTAATTTAATGCAATTTCCAGACATTACAAGAATAAAAGATGTCCTCATGGTCTCTGAGAAATGCAGCTGAATGTGTTGCATCTGGGCTATTGCACAGGTGAAAAGTAGTTACTCAATGGGTCTTTTGATTTCTCTCTCTCTTTGTCCCTGTAGAATAGGTTAGGGAGGATAAGAATGTAGTATTCAATCATAATCACGTATTGTTTAGAGACATAATCCTGTAAAATGTATTCTTAGGTAGTTTTTACTTTGTTGAGTAAATAATCTTTTTGACGGAAAGATTTATTTCCTAGTACTATTGTTATGAACACTTGAGGCAGTGTAAATAAGTCTTTTTCATAGTTCTGTAAAAGAGCATTGATTATCAGAAGGGTATTTAAAAAAGATAGTACAGAAGTACATACTTAAAATCCAGATCATGGATTTCCCTCACCAGTGATTGATGGTTCTTTGCACAGGACCCGGAGGGAGTTCGAATGTGAAACAAAGATGTCAATAGTATGGCCCTAAAGGGAAGTCTGGCCCTTCTGTCTATTCAAATAAGCATTTTAGAATTTTGCCTGAAGCGTTCTGTTATAGGTGTATTATTAAAGCAATCTCTTGTAAGTTAGCCAGTGGCTAATAAATCGGTTACCATTTCACTGTGAGAAATGTCATTCTGCAGAATGGCATAGCCACAGAGCACTTACCAGTTGGAATGTGTGAATTGAGTTTGTATTTAGAAATTGTGAGCACCAGATTTCTAGAGAAAGGATGTAAGACTAGCTTGGGCTTTTATCTCAATATGGCCATTCCAACTGGTGCTAACATTTTAATAGGCTACAGTGTGATCTATGTGGTATGATTTTTCTGGACTGAAAGATTGATCTCTTATTGCATTGACTTTAATTATCCTTGCTTTTGGAATTCTTATGTGTTGAAAATTAGTGTCTTTACTCTCACTTATATTGCACATATCGATTATATGTTTCAAAATAAAGTGGATTGTAAAATTAGTCTCTCTCTGACTGTGTTTGCAGAAAGATTCACTCCTTATGTTAACATCACGTATTCATTTAAACTAGTTGAGTTGTGCCTACTTAAAGTATTTTAAGGGTTTCTGTCCTTGATTCAGTAATTTGTGTTGGTTTTAGAGTTGATTAAAAGAAAAGTCTAACATGTCAACAAAATTACAGAGCCAAAACTATGTATTGTCTTGATTATAACCACAGATTCCAGAAATGTCTCGTTGAATAGTTTTTTTGAAATATGGTGTTATTTTCTTTGGTAAGAGAGTTAATGTTTTGCACTTGTTTAAATGTAGACTCATGATGTATATTGAAAGAGACAGCAGAAAGACCATGCCAGGAAAGGAGCAGCAAGGTGGCAGTGAATACCTGTCAAAATGCCTGGATCTTCTCATTTATCACATTGTGCGGGAGCTGCCAGGAATTCTAGGTAAATTCAGTTTGTTAACCAACAGATCTTACCTTTGCCTATTCTGTCAAGAAACAGAGTACTTTCTGATTGTATAAAGTCTGCATGATATCAGCTTCCTGAAATCTTTTAGATATGTCATGATCAGATATTTTGTATTGGAATGCATGATTTCCTATAGGAATGTTTTGTGTTTGTGGAATGGTAAGCCTCACCAACTCAGTCGGGAATGAAGCCCAGAGGTACAACAAGTTTTATCAATGTTCTAAAGATACTGTAAAATCTATAAACATTGTAAGATCTAAGAGCAAATTTGCCCCATAAAGCAGAGGCCTGAGAGAGATGCATCAGGGCATATCTCTGAGTACATGTTAATCACTTACGCTGAAATTTATATATTGAGTATTTGCTGCAGGCAGTTTTTCTGGAAAATTTCAGCTTAGATACTTTAGTTGTTTTGGATACCTGAAACTGATTTGCTCATGCACATGATGTTTGTTTTCATAAAATTATTTTCTGCTGAGATGATACCCTGATGTATTTTTCATCTTCTCTATATTATCACTAGGATATTGAAAATGTAATGGTAGCGCTGCAAAGGTTAGTAGACCTAAATGTCATGCTGCTATTTTAAAAGAAACTTTACTTCCTCTGCTAATGCAAATTTTTGCTTCGCTGCAAATACCTGATCCTTTTTTTCTAACTAAATATCAGGTTTGCATACTGGCTATGTTTCAGGATGGAAGTCTCAGACTATAAATGTTTGAAGCACAAATTCATCTCTTACTGTTTATATATACTATATGCAACTGATATAGTAAGCTCTGATATTTCCTCAGAATCTGAAAGTTTCAAATACATAGTTGCTATCATAATACATAGTACATCAATTGCTTAGACATGTAATTCCTACTCATTTACAATTTCAATGCATTTTTGAGAACTGATATCAAGCATGATTTCTACAATTTGTTTTCTTCTCCAAACTGTATCTGTGTCTTGATTGTTTTCTGTAATCTGAAGTTATCTCTCTGTATTTGTCCATATTTGTCAAAAGTCTTTTTCTTTTCATTGCTGTATGATGAAGGAGCATGTACTACTTGACGTAGTAAAAGCTATGGGCACCTAAGAATAATAATCAGATTTGAAAATTGGAACAGTGAAAAGCAGTTTAACTGTTAATTTAGTATTAATCCTAGCTGGCTTTTTAAATATGCATTCATGTAAGCCCCTTACTGATTCCATCTTCTTCCACCAGATGTAGCTATAAACCAAATAGATTAACAAGTTATAGAAATTGACCTTAAAGATACATTTGAACAAAAGAAATAAATTGTTAATCTTCTGGTCAATTTAAAAAGTTTTTTGTTGTTGCAAATAAGAAAGTAATTTTATTTCTGGATTTGTAATATTTAACCTATTTTTAGGAAGTAGATATAAATTTTTTAGATCATGCTAAAATTGACGGTATCCATATCTATTTATCAAATGGAAAATTGCCAAATGTGGTGGATATATATTCTTTAAAATATAGAGAGAGAGATTGTTCAGTAAATCAGTTAACACAGAGAGGTCTTGTTGAATTACAATATTGTGTGTAATTCAAAACAAAAATATATTGATGAAAAATGTGTTGTATGTATGTGAAGAGTTTTAAGCAACACTTTCCTTTCTTTACCAGTGAATGAGTCAAATTTTTAAGGCCTACTTCAGTGCCAGGCTCTGTCATTTCTGCTTATATTGAAAACTGAACTCCATGGGAAAAGAGGGAAAGCATTGGTATTATTCAACATGATTAAACTCTGACTCACTCTGAAAGGAGAGGCCTTTTCTGGCCTGAAAAATCATATAAAATATAGAGTCCCATTCTTTATTTGCTCAACATATAAGTGAATTCCCTTTTACAGTTTTGAGCAGCTATCTTTTTTGAGGGAAAAAAATATAACTGGTGCTCTTTCAAGACAGCATTTGACTTCTAGTATTTTCAGGTTATAGGGACAGAATTTTCCTTCTTTTCAATGAGCTATCTTTTCTCAAGCTGCTTCTGTTCTTTATCCCATGCAGAAGAGGTCTTGCTTTTTGTAGACAATACAGGAAGCGTAACACAAATTTAGCGTAATGTTTCTTTATTTTTATGTCTCTTCTGAGTCTGAAGTATAATTTTCAATACTGCAATTAAAATTTTGTTAGCTTATTATTATCTCTGAGGTTTGTCATGGAGGCAACTAAGTTCTCTCGTTGATCTGTTGCTATCTCTTTTATGAGAATTCCTGTAGCTTTAGGTCACTTGTGTCACCGTTAAATCAATGCATGAGAATGGGTGTGTGCATGGCTGGTGGTAGGATCTCTCTTTTTGGAGGGGAAGGATGTCTGGGGTTTTTTTTCCAGTTGAGCTGTGCTGCAGGGGAAACATATTGCTTCAGCATTGTGTTACCCACTAATCTTGGTTCATTCAGTTCTTGGTTAGCTGAAAATCATGACAATTTCACTTGACACTTCACCGGAAATAGAACTTGCATCCACATAATTTAGCCAGTATAAGTCCGCTCTGCTAAGAGGGGTAATTTCATCTTTACTTCAACATTCACCTTATACTTCTGTCCTCAGTGTTTTGCCAGAGGTCACCTTTGCCTGTCCCTGTAGCCAGAGTAGGGAATTGACCTGGTTGAAGACTGAGCTAGGACAGAAGTGCTGGATTCATCATGAACACTGCTTCTGGCAGACAGAAAAGACAAGAGTGAACAGAGGCTACTGGAACAGAGAGGTTTTATATATCATTTGCTGTTGATAAGTGATGTTTTTATGTTGGATCAGCCTGAAATGCTGTTTTCTGTAGGTGACATTCTCAGTGCCCTAACTAATGTCTCTGGACGTAAACACCCATCAACAGTTCAGGCCAAACAGCTGAAGATGTGCCTTCCTATGATGCCTGTAGTGCTTCATCTTGTGACATCCCAGGTAGATTTTTTTTTTTCCCCAAAATATGTTACACAGAGGACCAATTCTTACAGTTTCCCAAAATCTAATTTCTGTCAATGGGTTTTGGTTGATGCCTAGATATGTTGATGACTTTTCCAGCTATGAAGCAGCATTTGATAAATGTGCATTGTATAACAACTGTAATGACAAAAGCAAATGCATGTTTTGTCCTCTTTTTTGTTTTATAAAATGTGAAATAATTGTTTTACTTTTTCTGGTCATAAGATATGCATTTAATGTTTTTTTTTTTCAACTTTGGCTAATTTCAAATAGGTATTTCGTCCTCAGATAGTAACAAAGGAGTTTCTTTTCAACTATGGCATCTTACTTGTGAGTATAAAGTAGAAGATAAATATTTTTACAAGATATGCCTATACATAAAATTTTGGAAATTACTTTAATGAAATAAAATTACATTAAATTTCTAAATTGGAGAGAGAAGTTTATTCTGAATGTATATTTTAAGCTTTGGTTGTATTCAAAACTTGATATATAATCAGAAAATATTTTCTGTAGTAATCGATTTATTCAAAGGGCAACTCTGTACATATTTCATAAACTGAGAATTTCCTGTGTGCTTTATTTTTTAATAGAAAAATTTAGCTCTAAATTACATAGAATAGTCTCTCTGGAATTTCATACTAGTATTTTTTGAGCAGAAATGAAAGAGAATTTATAATTCATCTATATTTAAGGTATTGTTTCTTCTTGTCACCTTTTTCTTCTTGCCAGTACTTCTAAACTGTGTTTAGTTGATGGAAATCTACGGAGCTAAGATACTGAACTCATGTTGACATTTACAACCTATTTCTGACATTGCCCATAGAAAATGAACTTTTTAGCTGTGCCACTGGATAGTACAGGAGAAATGAAGTAGTACAGTTCTAACATAATTTCGTCATATGAAAACAATTGTTTATGCTAAATGAGAAAAAAAGGATTTTCTAAATTGCATATCAGAGTTAAGCCAATACTTTTAAGTGCATGAGTTCATAAAGGACAACTAGGTGTTTATCTCCAAATAGCAAGAAGAAATGGTTTGCTACAAGCAATTAGATTCAAGTTATGTCTTCAGATTCTCTTCTCTTTCTACTTTGACTCTTAATTCGAAGAAAATGTGGTTTAATTTAGCTCTACTAAAATATTTGTGTAAAAATTAGCATTAGAATGATGAAAAAAATTTGAAACTGTAGATGTTGAATTACAAAGCGCTTTCTCCCTTTGAAGCATTTGTAACTAGGCAGTAGATTTATTAGTAGTTTTCAATCAACCTTCTAGAAGGTGAAATTCTTATGTCAACAAAATAGGTACAGCAGACCAGGTACAATGAAAATTTTCTTTTGATGTTACTCCAGCCTGTTTGACCTACTGACTGAGGAAGTCAGACTAGTTATGCTAGCAGAGCTTTCCTCTCAAATCAAGGAGGAGCACATTACTCAGTGTTTCCTGCGTCTTGTCCTGTCTCCATTGAGAAAGGAACTTACATACACTATTTAAATTTACACATGAAAAAGAGAGGGACAGCAGTATATCTGAAAAATTAATATCAAATTTGAATCCATTTTACATAACTGTGTTATGATATGACTAATATAATTACATCTAGAGGAGTAACTATCCATTCCATCAGGCAACAATCTACTCTGGAAATTAGTGTTTAGCAACATTCCCACTGACACCTATAAAGAGACATTCAGTCATCACCTCGTACTTTGAAAAATACTGGGCTATAACTGAGGCCCCTAAGACTTTAGTGAGGCAGTCTTTCTGTTTGTTTTGTTCTCCTTTTTTCCTGATTTATTCAATAGTCTTGTTCTTAGCAATAAGAGATTATAGGGAGTGGAAAGATGTGTGCTTGGGATCTGGACAGAAAAGAGGAGTTATTTTCCTGTAACGGTTGTTCATTGAGAATTTTTTTTCTTCCTGCTTTGAAGTTACTTCCATCATCACTGTAATTTTCAGTAGTGTTGAGCAAAGAAATTGAGAGGGAGTTGGGACAATCCTTTCATGTTTTCTACTGTGAACAGAAGTACATAGAGGACACACCGTGCCCCAAAGGCACAGCTAATAGCAGGCTGCTGCTGGTGGTGAGCACAGGGTGCAGACTCACCTATAGCAAAATACATGTTCACCATTTCTCTCCATTGCTTGAGAAACCGCAGATAGTTGCATTTCTTTAAATCACACGTCTTTTCCCTGTGTTTCTGGTATAAAATTAATAAGCATTAGTAGCTAGAAGAATTTTTGCACCAACTATTTTGATGTTTCCAAATCAGTCTTGTGGCTACGGTTGTGTGAAACTGTCTAAAAATGAACAAACAAAATAATTTGCTCTCTTTCAAATCAAGTTAATTAGATAATACCTATAATTTTCTTCAAATGATAAGGAAGATAATTTTTTTTATAGAAGCACTTGTTTTTTATGACTCCTTCTGAGGTGCTCTTAAATAATGAAATATAGAATTGGTTTCTAACTCTATTTTTAATTAGAGAAGAATCCTTCAGATGTTTCTTACATATTGTGAAAAAGATAGCCCATGTAGAAGCTTCTTCCAATCTAATATGTAATAAAGAAAATTTAATTGGTAGTGAAATATAAAACAATGCCATTTTCCTAAATACTACACTAGTAAAAAAAGAGCATACTACACATTCTGCTGAGAATTTTCCTTCCTTAGCAAGTCTTAATAACATCTTTTGCATCCCAGTGAAATAAACAGCTATGCATAGACATGAATGCAAAAGAACAGTGGGTCTATTTGCACAATATTTACTTAATCCCGATTATTAATATTTTATTGACCGTGTTCCTTGATATGATGACTAATTTAGGTGATTTTTAATAGAAAGATATACATGGATTTTTGCATGTTCTTCTGAGTTTAACTGCATCTATAGCATGTATAGTATGCATGGAGATCAAACAGATGGTGCAATAACAGAAAATTGCATTTTCTGAACGGTCTCTGGTCATTTTAGTGAGTTATTTTGACATAGCCACATCCAAGGTAGTTCAAAGTCTTCTAAGAAATTACAGTTTTCTGTTAGCAGTAAAGACATTTCATTACTGTCTATTTAGCTAGAAATGTTATGATTTCTGATACTAGTCAGAGCAATAGTCCTTACCGTACTCCACATTTAAGGCTCCAGCAGCATTACAGACTTGCAAAGTTATAACAGGTAGATCATTGGTACTTTCAGTTTTAGTTAATTATTATGAAAATTTATCCTAATGTAGGTGCAATATTTTGTATTTACACAGCTTTTCAAATTATTTCTTGTTGTAATTATTCAGTGATAATGCTTTTTAATTTTTTTTCCTGAAGTGTTTTAACATAAATGCTGCTTCTTTTGTAGGAGTTCATCAGATCAATAGATTCAGGAGAAACAAACCTGGATAGAGCAATAGGTGGGGTAACCCTATGATATTGCAGTACTTTTAGACACAGATATTCTAACTGCTGAATTCATGAAGGAATATGATTACTTTTACCAACAGGGCAAGCTGCATCAGAAGAATTGATTAAGACTACTTTACTGACCTTCGAAGCAGTAACCGAGCATCCCAGCTTGCTGATGAGCCATCGCTTTACTGTAAGTCTGACAGCAATTTAAATAGTTGCAGGCTAATAGGCCTAATTCCATTTATAAATAGAAGGTTTTGAAGATTTAGAAACCATTTAAAATATGGTTTAAAATGTATTGTGGTTCTATTTGACAGGAAAAATACTTACTGTTTATAGAGAATTTTCAAAGAAGCAGCGAGGCATTCAGTTTTACTCTATTTATTTGAGAAATTAGAGGGAGAATGAGTTTAGAAATAGTGGTTCTTGGTTCAGTAGGTGTTTCTTCAGGTTCAATGCAAATATGTTGCTATGTATTAGTGAAACTATTGCCACTATTTATGCTTTTTGTGTAAACATATGCTTTTAACAACAACATGGCTTAGAAACACCACCTCTGAGGATTGATCCCATTCTATCATATGAGAGGTGTAGTAGATATCATATCATATCAACTGATGAGGTCATCAGTAGCAGTTATGGTGTTGGGATTTTTCTGTTGTTGTTTGTTTACTTGCTTTTTTACTTAAAAATTTCTTTTTCTTACTTAAAAATGTCATTAGAATTACCAAACATACTGTAAGCTTCTTACATCTCTCAGATGTGTTTTCCTTGAAGTTCTTGGTTAAAACATTCTACTGTGAGCTAAGCTAGTTGAAGGCAGAACAATTACATTGTGAAACAGTTGTCAGCAAACCAGGAGGTCTGAATGGTTGAATCAGTGTTTGACAAATCATCATAACCTGTACCAATGCATTTTTTGTGCTTGGACTTTTAAATACAATCCACCATACTCACTGAGATGACCATTTGATTCAAATTGAATCTTATGTGTTTGTATGGGAATTAAGGGCATACACTCAATAGGGCACTTATATCAAGAAAGACATCAGCAAATAAATAAGAATGAGGGATGTTGGGGATTCGGTTAGATAAGAATGGGTGATCCTAGAAGTCTAGTGTTTTTAGAAGTTGAATCCTATTTGTTGTGTGTGTTAGTTGAATATTTAGATTATAAAGTTTTAATAAGTGAAAATATAAAATGAATCCAAAATATGAATTGAAGTTTAAATAAGTTTAATAGGATTCTTTTCATGAATGCTCGCTAGAGTGGTATTCAAGAAAATGGTCCTTATGCACAAAAATCTAACCAGTTAGTAGTCAGAGGGGAAATAGTACAGAACTGTTCCATTTAGTTTAATATGGCAACAATGTCCTAGAAATGAAATGTTAAGTGTAGGTGAAGTATGAATGCCTACTGATATCTCCCTACATGCCTGTCAGCCTGCCTCTCACTATATCTGTATCCTTCTGGAATCACCTAAATTTTAAAAAATAATTGCTTTACTTTTGTGAGTTATCAGTGTGTCTTATATTGACAGATATATGTATCATTTTTTGTGGGGGTCCATCAGCATTGACTGAAATTGCAGTACCTTATGTCAGCACATTAAATAAACTTCTACCTTTTTCAACTTCAATGATCTGGGGATTTGCTCTGGAGGAGACAATTCCTCTTTACAACTCCTCTTCCCCTGTGCCCATCTCCACATCTAGCAGAACTTTTCCTGAAGCCAGGTAGTGACTATCCTAGTCTCTGTTAAGTAACCCATGGGTCACATTAGGGGAGTTTTAAAGTATCTAGATTTCTGGGGAGCAGTTTCCTTCATTTCATGTGTTGAAAGTTTTAGGTGTTTATTTAAAAACATCTCAGCATATCAGTTATATAGTTAGAGATAAAACTTCCTTCCTGACCAGTGCTGGTCCAGTAATTCTGACACATATCACTTTTGTAGTTTTCCTGGTTTAGGTATAAAATTATATCCTTTTCAATGAACAGCTTTTAGGTTTTTTGGGTTTTTTTGTTTGTTTGTTTGTTGTTTTGGGTTTTTGTTTGTTTGGTTGGTTGGTTTGTTTTGTTTAGAAAAATCTATTACTTTGCTCACTGATTTTCATAAATAACAGTTCTTGCTAATTTAAAAGAGCCCTCCTGACACTCAGAAAATAGTCATTCAGACATAAAACAAAGTGGAGAAATTGCCTTGCATTTTGTGTGTTAAATTCAAGAAATTGTCCATTGTAATTAATAATCTCTAACCACATCTGCCACTAGTGGTGCAAACAGTAATTAGTTTAATACTATTTATGAAGTCTAGTGTGCTAATTATACTTGAATGTACAGCATACATTACTTTAGAGGAAAGTGGTACTTCATCTTCTATGATGCATACAGACTATTTTTGGAATTGCTGTTGCTCGAGGGATATCTTCTAATTGCTGCTGGCTGAGCATGACTGGAATCTATGAATATAAATTCCAGCACACAGCAGAACTTTGTGCTTTTTTAAAATGTTGAAGCAAGACATGTTCAAGCTTCCAGATCAATATTTAAGTATAACAGTGCTTAATAGGACACTCTTTTACTGGAGAGAAATTGAAATCCTAGGCTGAGCTCGGAAGGATGAGCCTGGACTGCTCATTTAGACCAAGTTGTTTACAAGCAGGATTTTAGGGAGTGAGGCTGGGTGAAGGCCAAAACCTTCTTGAGTGGATGCAGTTTTTTTTCTCCTCTTACTGTGACATTGCTTTATAGTCTCTAATCAGAAATTAAATGCATTTCTAACAAAGTTTAATTAATGTAATAAAAAGTAGGATTGTATTGAGCAAGCAGAACCAGAAAGTTTTGCATTTGAGTTCTCTTTTTAGTTTAACTAAAATGAAAATTGTTTAAATTAATAAGAATTTAAGAGCAACATCTCAGTTTCTTTCCCACTTTGAGAAAAATTATTTGTTCTGGGTTTTAGTTCATGTTTGATTTACTTTTGAATTCATACTTTTAACAAAGAAAATAAAATAAATTGTGGGGTTTTGTGGTCAAATTTCTGATGACCATCAACCTGAAGTCAGTTATTGAGGAGATTAATTTCTGTGGAGACTGACTGTATTAGATGTTGCAAAGTGATAAAGGCAATGGAAATTAATTGGAAGTTCTTAAATGAAACCCAGCAGTGAGCAGTAATTTCATTTTGCGTGCAGTTGTGTGCATTTTTACAAGATATAAAGTAAAGAATAACAGTAAGTGTGACTTGGCAAATTTTTACAAAACTAGATTTTCAGGTATGCAGATACGATGTTGAAGGTCACTAAGAAGAGTCTGCATAGCCTGGACAAGTAGTTGGACTTGTGCCAGTTTCTCAAACTGGCACAAGTCCAACTACTTGGGTTTTTTTCCACTTAACTAAAATGTAAACATACGTACTAAATTCAGATACTAAGTGTTATAATAATATTGATTTTTTCAATTTTGGTGAAGATTTAGATATAATTAACTGGAAGAATGTGTGCTAACAGTATAATTTGCTTTTTTTTTGTATGTGTTAAGTGTATTTATTTGCCTGAAAAAAGGACATATGCAAATTCAGAGCACTTAAAACAGTGAAGAGACTCATGATTGCAGACAGTTCCTGTGGGAGTCCTTTCTATACTTCATCTAGCTCCCAAAAATGATCTGTGCACTGCACATATAATCTTTTACCCAAAATATTAAAGTTGTTCTCTGGTTAAGGCAAAAGTTGTGAGCAGTGATTCTCTTCCTCAAGGTTTTACAACTTCCTTTTAAAAATGGGACTAAAATGAAAGCACCTGGATCACGATGAGTTACTTGATGGGAAGTCAAGGGAAAACTTGTATGGCGGGGAAGCCTACTGTTTGACAATATGAGAGTTATTAGTTTCAATAAAGATGACAACACAAGAAGTTAGAAACTTCTGCAAGTGCTTTTTTCTTGATTCAGCATCAGTGGTGTTCTTCATCCACAGGCTGTTCTAATCTAACCATTCACATCTTAATTTTGTCAGAGTAGGATGTGACTATATGAACATATTGTACAGAAGTTTTTCAATCACATTCCCTTTTCAAGTAGGGAAATACTACACTGCATGTGGCTTTCTGTCCCCTAAGCTAATCCAGATGACATGAGACTTTTTGTGAAACCAGTTCTCTACTAATTTATATATTGAGTCAGCCAATCAGTGCTGTTTCTTCCTAGAAGTAAGAAAAAGCCAAATCCTCAATGAAGGTTCTGAAGACTTTTAAGTAAAAGTTATAGAAGTTTCATCCTTCTTCCCAACCCATTCTAACATGCATTAAATTATTTTTTCTATTACATGCTGAGAGATTACTGATGATATTAAAACACTGAGGAATGTGCTGTGCTTCGTGCAAATGCTTTGACAAATTTGAAGGCAAGAGGAAAGATGATTTGGAGTTGGAGCATATCTCTCATGAGGAAAGGCTGAGGGAGTTGGACATGGAGACAATTGAGAGGAAACCTCATGAATGAGTATAAATATCTAAAACCTGGGGGGAGGATGGGGTGTCAAGAGGATGGAGCCAAGCTCTTCTCAATGATGCTCATACCTCACTAGTCAAGTTTTCCTTGCAGAAATTACTCAACATTATGGAGACAGATGTTCTGGTTCTGGATAGAATACATGTATTTCCAAAAAGGTTCTGACAAAGTCATGCGCAAAAGACTTCAAATTCATTAGTAGCCCTTACCTGCAGGCTAATCTGCTTCTAACTAGTTAAAATTTACTAAGTGGAGAATAGAGATCCGTTTTTAAAAATTTAGATATTTTAAGAACGGTGTCTTACAAAAGTTTGTTGCAACATGTCCTGCTGATCCAGAAAGGGGAATGAATAGGGAGGTGGCAGAACTGACTGATGACACTAAATTATTGACAGTAGTGAAAATTAAAACTGACAGAGAAGTTGCAGAAGGTTTTGAGTGAAAGGAAGATAGTGACGTGCAATTCAATACTGTTAAATGGCAAGAAATAGACATGGGGAAAGTAATTTCTACTGTACATATGCAGTGTCAAACTCTAAACTTGTAACTTCTGGGAGTCTTCCAGCATTATTTTTCTGTGGAAATGATAGCTTCATACTCAGCAGTAGTCAGAAAGACAACTGGAATATTAGAAATGACTAGTAAATGATCAGACAAAAAAGCAGAAAATGTTGTGCCATGGTGCACTCAGGTCTCAAATACTGAATGCAGTTGTGGTCATTCACTCTCAAAGGGAATGAAGTTTATCAAGGAGAAAGTACAGCTCGATGATGCAAGGAGGGTCTGAGTAGAAAAGAACTTTATCTTGGAAACAAAATACTCGGTAGTGTAGTGTTATGAATGGCATGGGAAAGATGAATTGGAAATAATCATTCACGCTTTTTGTACAGTAAGAATATGTGGGTATCAAGTTAGCTGCTTTAAAATAAGCAAGAATAGGTCTTCATAAGGCATAACTGAAGTGTAAAATGCAGTGCTGTAAGTATCGCACATGCTGAAAGTATAAATACATTTAAGAAAGGATGGGACAAATATATTGGAGAAAAGGCTAAATGCAAAAATACAGATACAACATCAGCTTAGGAAGCTTCTTAGTTCAAGAGGTACTTTTCTAGAAACTAGAGGTGTGTTTTATGCTTGATCTATTTCTCATACTCTTCTTCTCCTCCATTCCAGCTGTCAGAAACAGGATTACCAGGTTTGAGCTATGTTTGTTTTTGGTCCTGTACATACATAATATAATTGGGAGATGTGAATGTAGTGTATATGGAAATTTCTACAATTTCATTGCTATTTTGGGTACTGATAACAGCACAGTTATGGCAGCACAGCCTAGGAATCCCATCATTACAGAATTATACAGTGATGGCTTTGTGCAGCTGGGGATGTACCATGAACTGAATATCAGGCTGTTTAAAAGGTAGTAGGAACTCATCTACAGCTATAATCATGTTCAACCTATTCAGTCTGTTTAGGCTTAGAGAAGAATAATTTCATTTTTTTATTAAGCAATCTTGGTGATAAAGACTGAGACAAAAAAACCCTGTATCTGATTTGTCTTCATGGATATATGGAGATTTGATTCCACACAGATATCAGCAACCATTCAAAAGAAGAAGAAATAAATCCTTGTTTGAATATTCTTCTATTTATTTCAGTGCCAAAATACTTGTACCATTCTTCTCTATACAGAAATGACAGACACATTTGCAATTTACTGGTGAATTTGTTAAAAATATGCAAACTGCTGCACTTCAGTTTATTTCACCTTAGTAATCATGTGCAAAGTTCACACCTTGTTTACAAATTTATATACACATTAGTGAAAAACAGTGACCCAAATGGCATGGAGAGAAAATTAGGGTTGTGGAGTTAGGAAGTATCTAATTTAAGGTTCATATAAAATTTAATATGTGCTTCCCCCTTCAGCATATGTATTCTGATATTCTTTTGCATAACAAAATAATTTTCCATAGGATTAGTGCTTCATTTAGTTGTTCTCCTCACCACACTGAACTGACGTGAGGCAAATACCTTCTGTGGAGAATTCCTTTCTAAACAGTTCGTTTACTAAAACTGAGGTTTATGTTAGAAAAAGTATAGAATAAGCTACTACAGTCATTTAAGACCTAAAGAATCTTCTTTACAGTTGAAAATATATTTATCTTAGAAAAGATTTATGACTGGCTTAACTACATTCAATAATGTGGAAAGACTGCTAGATTAAAGTGAAAGAAATTGAAGTTGCATCGTACTGTTGTATACTGTCATCTTAATTCGTATAAGTCTGAGTCAGTGCTTCTGCTGTTGAGTGAGTCATAATATCCAGGGACTCTAGGTTGGTTCAGATAATTGAGAGCTGCTTCTTTTCCTCTTTTCTGTTTCACACCTTTAATTTACCACTTACATGTGCTTCTTCATTTGAGAAGCTTTGCAGTATTTGAACTGGTTTCTTGGACTGAAAGATCTTAAGTACATAAAATCTTTCTCCTACCTCACTTATGTGTTATACACATTATCTTTTGTAGAACAGCTTAGAAACCTGCACTAATGAAGTTGTTGGAATGCAGTGTAGCTTTATTATTAAATCAAAAAGACAATGAAATATTTCAAAATTATGAAATGTTACAAAAGTCACTACATCTATGTTATATAGCATTATTTATATAGGTGTAAAGGCTATTTGTACTTGCAAGAATGGTTTGGCTTCCATACCTCGAGCAGAATCCTTTTACTTCTTTTATTGAGAGTCTGTAACAAAAGCCATTTTGTAGTAGTTTTTTTCAGAAATGAAAAAAGCTAAAATAAATTAGTCCCTTAATGTCAGAGATTGATTTAACAGAGTCCACCAACTAGTAGTGAAATAGTTGCTAACTGCAGTTATTGCTGGCTAGAGGCTAACTTCAGTTAGTGACCCTTTTCATACATACTTTCAACTTCTATAGATGTTTCTTATTAGTAGCTGCATGTATCCAGGGAAATTTTATCTTCTCATATTAATTACTGAAACAAAACACATGGGGGATTATAACGCAGTCTCGTTACTCCAAATCCTGTCCATGGTGCAGTGAGAATCTACACAGCAATTTTATTTGTATAAGGAAATCCTAGGACAAGGTGTGGATCCATGGTGCATGCTTAAAAATTGCAGGGCTGTCCATCCATCCTCTCCCCAAAAACCCAAGCATGACATGTCTAAATAAATTATGTTTTAAAAGTGATTTAAGAATTAGAAACTCTCTTATAGAGAAGACTAATAATACGCTGTGTTTGTAGCTGAGCCATAGCCTAGTTTATCATCAGTTGATTTCAAATGGAGCTAAGCTGACTAGTCCTGTGACAGATGATAGATTTGTAACAATATCTTCATGGACAATAAAAAATTGACTGATGATATTTTTTCAAAATGCAAATCTTTAGTAATGTAAATTTACATTTTAGTGGAAGACTGTTTATTACCAGAAAGGAAGAAGTTAAAATATTTTCAAGACTCTATATTAAAGCTTAGGGATATTTCATTAGAGGTAGTACATCTTTTCTGATGTATTTTAATTCTATGCCATTCTGTTTTTCATCTGAACTCTATTCAATGATTAGTTTATAGATTAAAGCATCAGGATTAAGATACTCTAATACTCCTTTTTCTTAATATCTTACATCTGCACTGAATTCTGTACTTTAAATTAAAAGTTGCTGTTGTTTTCTATATAAAAGTACATTAATGTCTGTAATTTTGTGGCAGTTTACCAGAGAAAAATGAACTTGGTGGCTTTATAAATTCATGGGTGAATTTCCCTGATTATTCTACTCTTTGATTAAGGGCTCTAGTAGCAAAATAAACATAGATGATAGTGTATCTCTGTTCTGTCTTTTTCCTCTGTGAATGATCTAAGCCACATATTTCTAATTCTCTGTTTTAGATTGAAGACTCTATCCTCCCACCACTAGTTTCTTTGGTCCACAGTCAGAATGGTAAGTATACTGACACATCAGATACAGTTTCCATTCATTCCACAGTTTGTTTTAATTATATTTCAGTGTGGTCACGTTCTTGGCACCTTTATTTTCAAGTGGAATGGAGACTCTTCAGCTTGCGGTTGCTCTCAGAAACCACATCACTGCTTTTAAGCCACGAAGTGATGGCTGAGGAGAAAGGGGAGAGCCTCAACTCAAACAACAAGCTTCTGTCTCTCATTAGAGATTTACTGCTGCCTCAGTAAGTATAATATTGCTCCTGTAATGGGGAATAACTTGATATGCAAACCATTTTGACAGTGTATTTGTTTTAGCCATCCTTTCTATGTTTAAATGACGAAGTCAAAAGGGGAATAGCAATTAACTGCTGCCAGATTTCTTTGCACAACATCTCCTCCTAGGTTTGTTTTGTATTTTGTCATATGCAACACAAACACAACTTCTGTGTGACACTCATTTCTGATACTGTGCCTCTGGCTACTCTTGGAGCAAAACAGGATTCCCTCTAGCTTTTGGGCTGTGATTTAAATACTCCTCTTTGTTCTTCTGATAAAGTCAGAATATTCTAACTACAACATCTTTTTGTCTATTTTTGATATTGTACCTTTATTTGAGATGTTCTGAAAACATATGGAATGACATATAACTTTTTTAAAAGGAACAGTACGTCATGAATTAATCCTTAATGGTCTACCCAGAGGTTATTGCCTTTAAATTGCTGTCCTTTCCTGCTGCCCCAAGCAGCAGAAAAACCCTACAGCAGAGCAGATGAAACTACAGCCTGTAGGCCAGATGTGGTCTGGAACTTAATTTACATGGCTTATGGTCAATTGAGGTCTCTCATTTCATGCTGACTTGAAGGTGAGCTTAAAGAAAGCTCTCTGTTATACACACATTGACTGTGAGCTGGTAACATCTGTGAGCAGAGGGAAGGAACACAAGACGAGTACAACAGTGATGAGTCATCAATTGTATTTTACATTATTCTAATAATGCTACAGTGTATTTTCCTATGTGGTCCTCAAAAGTTAATAATGGTCAATACTTAGCTGCCCGGAGTGAGAAAATTGTTCTCCACCCCTACATCACTTAAATAGAAGAAGGCTGGAGGAATGGATGCTGGATTATGGGCAGAAACCCAGTGTCTTTTTCAAATATGAGACTTCCTCTGCTAATTGAGTAATGTTCATGCTGTTTGAGGACCAAAGTTTTATCCATGCAAAATACTTTTTTCTATGACAGAGAATTGGATGGAAATCTTACAACTCTGTAGAAAAACTTACTTCCAACACCTTTCTTCACATTTTTTTTCCTCTGGGAAATGTAGAATGTATCAGTACAAATTACAATGGCAACTGGAAATATTATTTTTAAAATAGTGTATATGCATTATTAAAAGCTGTCAGATAATTTTCTTCAGATAGGGGAAGACACCTGAAGTCAAAGGAGACAGAGTTCTGACCTTGCTCTGAAACCTGCCCTTTGTAGACATGTCCGTCTTATCCAATGTTTCTCATTGAACAGGGGGATGTGTGTTTGGAGGGATATCTCATCCTAATTACAAACTAGAAGGAAAACAGCCAATAGACTTCTGTCTCCAAGCTTACTAGCTCAATTGAGTGGAAGGGCTTTTTGGCCTGAGACTAAATATGATCCTATGTTGGGGACTTCACTTGTGCCATCTTAGCATGTGCTGTGTGGCAGATGTATGAAAAAGGGTCTTGCAGCAGCTCAGAATATTGGATCTAGGGTTTAAGTAATTCCTGGATCAGCTTCCCCATCTCATTAGCAGAGATGAGAAGGGAGGAGTTTTAAGAGTCAGTGTAATCTGCTTGTAAATATAATGTAAAGCTCTATTCTGAGAAATATGGGTTACTTGAAAACTTGAAATCTCTTGAAACTAAGATAGAACATTGGAGGCTGAAGAGCTTTTGGCTGATACTGTTTAGTCTTTCTGTTACTGGGTAAGGGATGGGACAGACTCTGATTCAACTGGAGGACAGTCAAAAGAGGGGAGGTATGTGATGACCATTTGTTCATGGGCAGTCTGTGGAGGGAAGTAGGTATTTCCACCTCTTTTGAATCTACTGAGAACTGAGAGCTGTTGATATATGGAAGGGAGTGACATCGGTTGTAATATGGGATGCTCTTTTTAGGGAAGATTGTAATCTTACACATTTATGTGTATATTTTATTCCTATAAATATCCTTCTCAAATTAACTTGCTTAAATGTAAAACTGACCCTTGAAATAGAATGTGGGTGACTATGCATAAAATATAGATAGACTTTGAGATAAATGCAGGAGTGCAGTGGTTACTACTTTTTTCTCATCTTCTGCATCATCAATAAAATGGTAATCCATTAAATATTTGTGCATTTATAGATCGGAAAGTTAGCTTCCTCATAGGGTTTTGATTGAATTGAATGAAACAATGTCATTAAATTTCAGTTCATTGAAAGATTATTTTCCTGAATGTTTCATAACCAAAATGAAACCTGCAGCTATAGACAGTGAATACATGGGAAATGCTTTATATCCAGATTTTTAAATCAAAAATTGAAATATTAGCTCTATTTCATTTTAATTCCAAATATTCCTAATTATATGTCATTAAAAATTGAGCCAGAATCAGCAAAAAGAGAGAAATATGTAAATAAAGTTTTATTTCATTAGAAGGTTTATGTAGCTTGTTCTCAGTAGACTACCAAGCCAGTTCTGCAAGTATGAAATCCAGGATACTTGACATGATGTTCTCGTTTTAGAGCTTAAGAAAGTCTACATCTCCAAATCTTTATGGCCTTTTGTCAGGGTTGTTTACAGAAAAGATTGACAAAATAACTCCTTACAGTGTAGTACCTAGAGTTCACAAAACCCTTATAAAATGCCCTCTCAGCTACTATTACTGAACTGTTCTGTGTTATGAAGTGGCAGTGAAATAATTTGATGACTCATTCATTTAATAAAGTATCTCAACCATGATGTATTTTCCCTTCTGAGAAGATTCATATATTCAAAGCTCCTAATGGCCTTTATTCAGGCAATGTGTTTATATTAATTGCTAAGACATTGACTCTAGTAATCTGTGTTTTCTCATGTGATATTTGGTTTGATGGATCACTGCATCTTCCCTTAGAAATATCCTTTCCTAGTAATATCTTGGGGGAGAGCAGAAGAGGGTTTCTAGGAAAAGGAAGTGAAGTGAGACTTTTTTTATTGAACCTCATGAAATTAGGATGCTAAGTGTGCTAAGTAATAATAGCGTCTCTCAAGTGTGATACATAGAAAGCTTAAAACTGTTAAGCTGGACCCTGTTTAGGGATCATATTGATGTGTTTATATAAACAAGTATATTGTCAAGTGTCAGATATTTAAGCTAGCATGGCTGATTCATTTGTTGCTACTGTTAGGAATTACAGTTTTGGAGACTTAAATCCATGTCTTATGCAGTGAAAGATGACTTCTGCCATCTGAGTCACCTGATAGCATCTTTGATTGCCTCAGAAGGTTTAGCTATGGATTCTGAAAAAAACAAAATTGCAAGTCCTATTATGTTTGGTACAAATAGGTATTGCTCATATGTAGGGTTCTTGGAATCAGTGTCTGCTAATGTATTACAGTATTTTCTTCTTTTATTAAGAGACTTTTTATTGACCAGTGAGAAGTGGTTTTCTTTGGGGAGCTGGAATCTGTTCCTTGTAAAAGAGAGAGCTTAATCACTAAAGACCTGAAGCCAACACTGACTTCTAGCTGATAATTCTGTAGGTACTCTAAGGTGGTTTGCAACCCTACAGTGGCCCATTCAAGTATATAGTAGCCATGACACATTGCCCATAGGCTGTGTGCTTGTGTAGGAATGTTAGCCCTTGTGAGGGAACTCTCACAGGCTGCATCAAGACTGCATGGCTGGTGTGCTTGTCCCTCCTCGTCATAGGCAAGCAAAGCGTGTCCCTCTAGATTTCCTTCCTGCACAAGTCAGGGTGCTGAGGTGTGGTGCCTACAGAGAGGGGAAGAGCTAACACACAGTAGGGTACATGCTAGCATGAAGGTGGTGGGAAGTAATCCAGATTCCTCAGTTCAGACAGCACTAGGGATGTGAAGATGTGAAGTAAAATTTTCGATGATTTGCGTGATTCTCCCTCCCTCTACCAGAATGCTACAGTTTTTACTTTTTGTGGAAGCATTTTCTTGCTCATAACATGATAAACTACCATGTTTTTCTACAATTGATCCTTTCAATTGTTCTTGATTAATTCTTCATGGATTTTTTTGCAAATGAAGAGATTTACATTTCCTGTTCTATTGCTTCCATGTATTTGGAGTAGGACTAGTTGAAATCAACTGACATAGCTGAGTCTGTGGTTTTCTATGCTTACATCTTTCTCACTTCCATCATTGTATCCTACTGCTATCCACATGCATTTTTGTTTAAATACAGTAAAATTAGCTGCATGTGTCAGGTGGGCATCACTAGAATGTTAGTAGCAACAGCAAGGTCCATTTTGTTTTTCAGAAGCCTGTTTTCTCTTAGCAAGATTTCCATGAGGTGATACTTGGAAATGTTTCAAAGAGGTTTTTCTTGGTTTATTTTTTGCCACAGCTCTCAATAAACATTTTTTGGGAGTACTTTTATATTCTTCTGGTCTATACGACTTGGAGAATGAAAGTATGCTGCAGAGAAAGCAATATTTTTTGAAATTTGAGATAAAATATAAACTTCAATGTGAGTTTCTCTCAATTTTGAGAAGAATGTCTATGTGTACAAAATACAGAACTTAATAGTATATAATTTGGTTGATCATCTTCCTAAGCACTCAATAAATCTTCTACCCGATATTTTGAGGCTCATTTACTACTTGTCTCTTGAAGAACATGATGTATAAAATAGTATAGATCAATAAATAAGTCTTGTGCATGTAGACAAGATGAATGCTTTATAAATATATTTTGCTATAATTTATAGTTATAAAACATGCATGTTTTATATATATAACCTGCACATCTGTATATGTACATATGTATGTATACACACACAAGCACAGAAGCCTGTGTATTATTATCTATTTTATAATTCTCTCTCTCTCTAAAAATGTATTCTCTTATTAATGCTGCTTTTAAATTTAATCTGATGCTGTTTTAAAATACTGTTTCTAAGTGAGTCTTGTTTGATGCTTTTACAGTTTGAAACAACCTTGTATTTCCATTGTATTTCCATTGTATTTCCATTGTATTTCCTTGTATTTCCGTGAAGTTTGGAAATGGGGAATGATGGAATTTTAATATCAATTTTTGATGTGTATTTCTTGACTATTTTCCCCTTACTGTTTCTGCCCCTTTCCCACCTTGCCTTTCAGGTATGAGCACATTCTGCTGGCTCCAGACCCAGTACCAGTGTATGCCCTGAAACTACTGGTGGCCCTGACTGAGCGCAGCCCTGCTTCCGTGAGGTGATACAGCTAGACATTCTCTGTTGCTCTGGGTTCCTTCTGTTCCAATTTCTCCTTTCCTATTAGGAATTAGCAATAACAGATCTCACTATTGTACTACTTTGACTAGCTCTCTGATTTAGAAAAATCATAGGAGAGTGTTTGTTACAGAACACATCTTACATCTTTTGTGTCAATTTTATATGATCCTGGTTATTGTAATGTGGATTTGGATAATGAAACAGTAGAGACAAAATCAGAATAATTTTAACATTAAAATTAACTTGAAAAATGTAAAAAAACCCCAATTCAAACCTAAAGGATTATCAAAATTGTTGTTCAGCTAAACGTATTTGTCACTAAGACAAAGATGGTGTGTTTCCTAAATGTTTACACCAGTCAATTCACTTGAAAGCTAGTCAGTTCTCCTGCAAATATATCTACCCGTAGAAGTCTAAATATGGATTTAAATTTTTGGTCTAGGCAGACTCAGTATGTTTTGAAGTATCTTAATATCTCTTCCTTCTTGTTCCAAAATTTAGACTTTGTTGAACAGAAAAAAATCAAAAACTGTGTCATACAACTTAAACTGTGTGAGTTGATAGTAATAAGGAAAGATCTCTATCTTCCTGGATAGGCCCAAAAAAAGTGGTTATTCTTGTAACTGGCCATTGTCTATTTGTGGTGTCTGATAGTGTTATGGCCCAGAGGTTGCTAAGCATTGTACTGTCTTGCTTTGATTGATTGAAATGAGCACAAGAAAAAAAATAAGGAAATCAAATTTGTTTTCCCACTTTTTATTACAAAAGATGAAACATCCTCTTTTAATCTTTTATGATGCTACTGGGAATGGTGCTTTAATATACTAAGTAGACTACAAATGAACTAGGAAATAGGGTGGCTTGAGATTTTAAATGTTTTGAATTATATGAAACAGTTGTCATTGTAAAGAAGCTGTTTATCCTACTGTAGGATTTTATGTATTCTAGAAACAAATAGAGCAGCTTTCCATTTTTAGATTTAACCCACAGATATTCTAGTACTTTAAGAATTAAGAAGAATTCTTCTGTAACCGGAATGCTGGTTCTATTAGCAGCACATTTCCTCTCCCTACTGAAAATGCTTTACTTGAGAAATCGTAAGTATTTGCCATTACGTATGGCACAATCTGGCAGTGTAGGTAGATAGGTGGATTGTGGATGCACACTCGTCCTCATGGGCATCTGGCATTGCACAGAATTTTTTTTCTTAATATTACTAAAGAGAAGCTGTGGATATTCAATGAACTGTTAATAATTTGAAATACTGGTAGGTCCAGCACTCTTATTTAAGGACTGGCTATCAGATTCCAGATTCTAACCCATCTGTAATTGTTGTGTTTCTCATATACTTTACGGGTCTGCTTTTACTTTCACTAAATAATTTATTTGGCTGGGTTTCTAAAGGAGCACAGTTTAGACAATTCCCTTGGTCTATCTTTTTCCTTATTCTTTGGCTTCCCAATAAATTTTGCAGGAAGTAGCCAATGCTTCAAAAGAATGAGAGAGGTGGATAATATATTCAAATTGATACAAATTGGTGGTGAACAAAATGGAAATTTCCAACATGCTATAGTGAACACCATATCACAATTGGTTCTGTTTTGGTTCCATGAGTAATTAATCAGAATTCCTAAAGCTCAAAATTACTCAAGGCATGTGCTCTCTTTTGCTTCTTTCATTAGATGGAAAGTATCTCCAAAAATTGTGATGGGGAGTAAATGAATAACACTGGACAGAAATCCTTTGGGATTTAATTTGTTCTTTGTGGAAAAACTGTATTCCATTTTAGTACTGATGAGAGTGATGTGAGTCACTGCTTTGAATCTCTGTGGCTTCTTCAAGCTGACATTTTATCCTCAATGCCTGGCTTTCAAGGATGGATGCTTTCTCCTGCAGTTTTAAATGAATAAAAGTGGTAGTAGCAAAAATATTGTAAAATGACAAAATGGTAAATTAGTATTTACCTTGCTGATGCAATATCTTTTGAAAATAGTTATCAGTAATATTATTTTGAAGTAAAGAGTGAATTGGGAGCAGGACAAGGGCTAGTGTGCTTTTATTTAATTTGTTCCATATGATAGCTTGTTCTCAGACATGTTCATCTAACAGATTCTCGCTTTCTTACTTCCTCTTTATTAATTCTACTGATTTTCTGGCATCTCACTCTTCTTACCGTTAGCTCAGGTTTTACCTGTGTGCACCCGGACAGAGGCAGGGAGCATTTGAGCGGTTCTTATTTTAGCACTTGAAAGGAAACAGATGCCCAGATGCCCTCCATTTTTTTGTTTCCCTTCTTTCATAGCTGATACTGTAAATTAGCTAAATTGTGATATCAGAGGAAGGACATTTCATCTTCTTCCTACTATTTTTGGACATTTCTGTTTCCTATTGCAGATTGTTTGTTATATATGGCATAGACACATATATTCAAATACAATCATATTTTTTATGTTTTTTAAGCTAATGACAAAATACTGTACTTTCAATACATGTTTTGAATTCCTTTAATTAGCATTTTATACAAATACAAAAAATACTTTGTACTCTTTGCCATTGCTCCACTGTTGAAGTAATTTTTAACATTTTCTGTTGTGCGAGCTCTTCCACTCCATTGCTTTTCAATTTAGCAGTGAAAAACTCTAGTGATATCCCATTAGTGTGTTGCAGAATTAGATCTCTCACCATCATAAGTTCTCTCTTGTGTAAGATGGTAGCTGTAAAAAACTCCAGCTTTAATGTGTTTCTGTGGACACTTTTAATTATTTGGACATCTGATCATATGAGCATCCACAGGAAGAAAATCCATTTTCAGAAACGATAAGTGTTTTCTTGTCTGTTTTGACCTGAATGGGTTAGAGTTAAATTGAATCAGGTACCCTTTTGTATCTGCTTTTATATCACACAACAATTGCTGTCTGATACAACCTCACTTAGAGTTCGTTTACTAAGAAAATAGCAGATATTGGAAAAGTGAGATTTGACCTGAATTTGGCCATCAGTTGCCTGTTTTATGCTTGGCTCAAAGCAAATAGTCTGGCTTTAATCCTTTTAGTAATATTCTGTTGTGACTCTCCTAAATACCTATTGCCTTGTCTTCTTCAAGACTTTTTAGTGTTTTGTGATAAGAAAAATTGTGAACATTAAAACTAGTGTGAGAATTAATAATAGAGTTCATATTTAGCTATGCTGAGACTGCTGATTTCAAAAGAAATCACTGATATTAAGGAAAGTTGTAGCTTCATTTAATGAGTTATTTCTGGACTACTGTAAATTTGCGTTAGTTTTTTTTTTCCCTTTGCGTAAATTGCTCTTGGTGAATTGTACCTGCGTAAAGAGTTTTCGAAGGAATTGAACTTCTCACAGTGGGAGCAGATGTCTGCAGCAGGGTGAGGTGTGATTTAACTATGCAAAGTCTGCATTCAGAAAGAACACTATCATAGGTAACTTGTCCTTTTGTGTGTTTACCAACTTAATGGATAGGTTATAGGCATGGGTAGGAAGTCAGACATAACCTATAAAGGGTTGGGGGTTTTTTTTGCTTCCTGCTTTGAGTCTTTTATGCTCTTTGCTGTGGTCTGTAATGATCAGATTGCTAAGGTTTTTTTTCTAGTTGCGAGGAGTTTATGTGAATTTCTTAGTTTCTCTAACCAATTAGCTGCTCTTGAATATTTTGACTGTTGTAGTAGAATCTATACTGTGCTACTTCAGGAAACTTTTACTGGATCGTGATTCTTAAGCTGCCTTTTGACCTTACAATGAACCTTAAAAAATGTAGCTGTGTGCTCTCTTAGGCAGCTACTTGGCCTATCTTTAGTCAGAAACTCATAGCATTTGGTGACATTAATATATCTGAAAGCTAAACCTTCTAAACTATGGAGTCTGAATTTTATGTGTTGCTAAAATAGACAATTTCGGTTGCAAGGAAGGGAGACAGTAAAGGTAATAGAATAGAAGTGGAGGGAATGTCAGATATTGCATCAGATAATGATCATGGAAGTGGGACACATTCCAGTATTCTATTAAGGTTATTTCCTGAGGGAGAAACACAAAACTAAAAACTAATTGTAAGGCACCCTTCTAAGATGTATGGTGAAGGACAGGGGACCAAATTAAGTAACCTTTCTCACCTCCTGTCCTTAAAAAGAAATTTTCCAGACAAACATTAGGCTGCATGAAAAAAGGGGAGAAGACATCAGAAACCAAAACAAGAAGGTGCTGAAGAGCAGAAACATAAAAATCTGCTGCTTCTAAATGCCACACATAGTATAGTACCTGTGAAGATGATAGATGGATCAACCTCATATGTTGCAGCATATTATCTTGACTAATCAAAGTAACTGTCATAGTGTGGATGGCTGTGCTGATTACAGAGGAGTAGAAGCAGTCTAACCCTTGACAAGCCACAGCTGAAACCAATAAGGACGAGCCCTACGAAAAAGAGGGTTAGCTGGTCCTGAGTTAGTTAGAGTCTACTGGCAGTGCTGAGAGGAGGAAGGGTCAGGCAGCTGGGAGAGCGACAGAGAAGGTAAGATGTCATATGAGGGACAAACAGGGTTGGGCGGCCGGGGGAGGAACAGAGAGGAGTTAGCAGAAGAAAGAAGGAACAAGGAGGCTGCATGTTGTGGCCTGAGGGAAGGGTCTGAACTTAATGGGTGCTTTGTACTCCTGGGCCTGAGGAGTAACAGCAGAAATAAAGTTTAGTCCTCTGAAGGCTGTGTGGTGCTAACCAAGGGAAAGGGCTGAGTGATGCTGCCCAGGGAGAGAAGGAAGAAGGAGTCAGAAGGCTGAGTGATGCTGCCTGTGGAAGGAAACAGAAAGCTGCAAGAGAAGCTGCTTGAGGAAAGTTTAGTTCTCCAAAGTGCATAGTGTCTGTCTCAACTATGACATGTATAACTTATGGTCGTGGGTAACCACGACATCATAGTGTCTTTAGAATCATCCAAGAATTGTCCAATTTTCAAACTTTGTTTATGCCACTTTTTACACCTATGTATTATCTATTAAAGGCCATTAAAGGCACATTTTAGGGTTGGTTTTAGTAGTAGGTTGATTATCTTTTCATACAGTATAATGATCAGTGTTTAATTACATTCCACTATATTCTTAAATGGTCTTAAATCTTTGCCCTTGATTTCAAAAAATGAACCCCAAACAAAACCCAAATGAAAACCAAACTCCAAATTTGGAGTTCACTGTGGTGTTTTTAATTGCTAGAATTGTGGTCCAATTAATTCGTTCGTGTTGTGCATAGATTGTCTTCAAACCTGCTGGAGTTTATTTGCCACTATACTGGAGGACTTGTGCTTTAGTGCTTTCCTTGATTAATGTGGGCTTATATTTATTGCTTTAAGAACACTTTCTTCTTCTCATTTGTCATTTTAATTTCCTAGTTTAAACTTGAAATGCTCACTTTGAAAAGTAGGTCTATTTGCTTCTAAATTACTTCTCTGGTATTATTTCATATTCTGTAATGAATAAAATAAAAGGGAGTAGTTCTGATAATAGGTAGGGCCTAGTCCAGCTGAACTGAGCAGTAGAATTACATGTTAGACGTGTGCAACGTTAGTGAGAAGATCACAATCCCGATGGATTGGGAGAGATTGCCAGAGGATGAAACTGTTTTATTAGAACTTTAGGGAATGTTTATGTAGATTTAGAACCCGATTTTGATTATGCTAGTTTCACATCTATGGAAATTGAGTTGTAAAAACCCTGATTCTCCTTTTAGATAAGTAATGCTAATGTAAAACAGCAGAGCATGTTTATGATCTTGCTGTTCCTATTGTTTGGTGTAATGTTTGCATATATGCTGCTTTATCGAAAAACATCAGGGAGGAAGACTTGCCCAGAAACAGACTCTTGAAATGTTAAGTTTTGTGTCAGCTAATAACGCTTGTCAAGTCACACATCATTGTAATTCATATCAAAGGCAATGGTCAGAGTTCATTATTGCAAGGGAGTTCTCATAGTCTAGTCATGAACAGACTGTAATACTAATCACCATTTTTAATGTAAAACACAACTCCTTGGTGTTACATTTTATAAGAGCTCCCCTTTAGTAAAGAAATAAGCTATTAACCTTAAACCTGTAATTTTGTTTCCTCTTTTGTGTTGCTGATCAATTACAGAGTGTCTAACTTGTAAAAATGTGAGACAAATATTTGTTACTGTTAAGTGAATTTTTGAAAGGAGTCGCATTGGAAGGTTCAAATAATGTAAAGCATTAAAAAGGAACAAATACCATTAATTCCTGGTTGATTTTACTTTCAGTAGTGAATTTTTTGCTTTGTGAATATAAGTGGCAAATGAGAAAGAGTCGACTGGTTGGGTTGCTGCAGCTGGAGCTGCAGACTTGAGTGAATTCAGTTCTGCCATGAATTGTCTGTTTAGCATGAAACAAATCTAAACTACTGTTCAGTCCATTCTCTTGTAGGTGCCCAGAGAAGAATACAGGAAAGGGTTAAGTGTGTGGGAATACTTTCTGGAGGCTTTCTCAGCCACCTATGAGGTTTTTTTTTCAGGACCCATACAAGATGATGAGGTGTTCTATAGATGGTAGCTATTGATCAGTAATCTTCATTTCATTTATGTGGACCAAAAGAGATATTTCACAAGTCACTTTCAGCATAAATATTTATTCTATGACATAGCCACATGTATATAAAGATCTATCATCTTCAGGTATTTTCTTTGTATTTCTTTGTCTGATCTGATCACTTGCCACTTAATTTTATGCCATCATCTTGCAGTTAGAAAGAAGCACACTACTTCATAAATTTCTGGAATATTTTCTCCTTTAGCTGTCTCCCCTAACCTTTGCAATCTGAACAGTCATGCCTGTTTTTTAAGAGCCCTTAGTAGGGTTCAAAAATTTGTCATAGACTTGACATTTCTTCCCTTTAAAATGAATGTCTTGGTTCTTGCTTTGTGCATGTCCACCAGTACTGCAGAATAATTTCTACTCATTTGTTCAGCCTAGAATGTCTGTAATACCCAGATTTCCACACCCTCCCATCCAACTTTTCTCTAAAGCGTCTCTCTGATAATAGCACATTTTCTGCCTTTTAAATTTTTAAGGTATCAAACCTGTAACAAAAAGCCTTTTCTATTTAGTGTCCTGCAGTAGGTTTTTGTTTTGCAAGAAAGTAATTTAGGATTTCTTAGAAAAACAGATCTTGCGTATTGTCCGACAGCAAATTTGGAGGCACAATCTCATTCTGAAAATTGGTAGTATATTAAAAATTCAGATTTTACTGATAGCAAGTCTTTTAAAATCAGCTCACCAGTTATTTTGAGCCAGCACTGTTTATTTATATATAGATTTAAATGAGATGGAAATAGTTAGTATTGTTATTTAGTATTATGATTTGTGTATGTATGTCATGATGATTCTGTGTGTTTTCCAAACAAGGTAGGACCCAATTTAATATAAATTATGTAACAGTCTATGAAGAACCAAAATACTTTTGGTTTAGAATATGAACGTTCTGTGAAATAAGTCCCGTAGCTAAACTCCTCTTTCACCAGCTTTAAGAAAATTCCTTTGTAAAACTATGTAAGGCAGCGATGAAGAGTGTTATAGTCACTCTGTTGCTTGAGCACCTGTATGCAAAGCTGGGATAAATCAGCTTTAAGCTTTGTCTTAATGCAGTGCTTGATGTAACTTTATGCTTTAGCTAAGTTATGTGTATAATTTTCTTTCAAGGCTGCAGCTTTTTATTGTTTCAGTCGTAAAGGTTGGCAGGTGATCTTTAAGAACAGACCTATTGGCTCTGGTTTTGTCTTAGCTTATCTCAGCAGAAAGTTTAGCTGCCTTTGTAATGCTGTAACAATCAGGACCACTTCCAGTATTTGAAAACAATTGTTTCATAATTTACCCTCTACCACAAAAGTGTTTTCTAGGTTCTGCCTAAGCTAGGATTGCTTAGCTATTCTTGGTATTTAATTGTATTTTACTGCTAATGTGTTCACAGTTTAAATGCTGCTTATGTAGCACACTGAGCAGCTTTTGCTGGGGTAAGTAATTCCGATAAGCCCTAAGCATAAGTAGGCTTGTACTGGCAAAACTTCATTTTGTCAGTATGACTGCTGTTACAGTAGCTGCACTTTTTGGGAGTCTGTGGTGCTTAAATGACTTTCTTTACATTCAGTATTGTTATATCTACATCAGCAAAATTCTGTTTTGCGGGCATGAAATAAGCTTTTAATTTAACTAGTAGATTTGTCTCTGGAAATGAACCTCAAATATAATAAGTCCTCCTATCTGTAATCCTGGGACTCTTATAACCTGGCTGTGTCCAAGCTGCCATAACTGTCTATTTAAGAGTTATTAGATGATCCAGAAGAGATTAGCTTTCATGTTCTCCTGACCTATGAAAGTAACTTGTTCCCATTGCATATGGAAAAAAAATTCCCTCAATTTAATAAGAAGAGAAATTGTCCTTACATTTAAGCTTCTAAACTTAGAAATAATGAGTTTCTTTCCTCACCTCAACTCTTTTCCCTCTGTTGAGCATAACATTTCTGTCTACAGGAAAAAATGAACACATTTGTTTGAACAAGGCTCTTACTTAGTTTTGTTAAATGTCTACATGTGGGTGCATAAAATTATACTGTTTTGTTATGTTTTGAACAGTTTAGTGGTGTGTTTTACATGTCTCCGGGTCCACATGCCAATGCTGTACAATGCAACAGATCTTATTCTCACCCTTAACTCATATAGATTCTATATTATAAAATCATTATTACTTTTAGGTGAAGGCAAGGATCAGAGAAATAGTATTAAAAAGTAAACCATTATTCATGCATAATGTATATATCTGCATTACTTAGAAGTAATTCTGAGTTATTCATAGATATTGTTGTTCTCTTAGCATGGCTCTCATTCCTTATATTTCCTTTACAAGATTTGATTCCAGCCAATATGAACAACCAGGGCTCTTATAGGTGACATTAATCTAAATGAAGCATTTCTTTTATAACCTTTGGATGTCTGTTCTAGCTCACTCTGATTTTTTTCATTAGGTTAATAGAGGAGAATGTGAAATTCCTTTTAGCTGTTTCAGTTCACAGTCCAGTATTTTAGCTTATACTATCCATAAAAATAACACCACCTTCTCTTATCTTATTGGACCTGAATAAAAACTCTTAAATGGAGCTATGTGATTTTAGATGTATATATATGAGTTCTTTTTAACAAATAGTTTACCAAATAGAATTAATCTGATTATTGTTTTACCAGAAGCCAATATAGAGTTTTACACAGTAAAGCTTCAAATATGAAATTAGATACTTATTTTAGTCAAATATAACTCTTGTTTATGCGCAGTGAACTGTGTAATATGACTTGGTATTTTTAACTGATGTACTGCTGGCAAGACAATTTTGTGGATTGTTGTACACTGAGATCCCAGATGTGCTCTCTGTGTTTGGGTTCTGCATTTTTTACATGGATCTCTTAATGCAGTCTTTTCTTTGCTGTGTTGCAAAGCTAAACCTAGCTATTGTTTATGAAGCACTTCAGTGACATTGTGGTGACACAAGAAAAAATTTTTTAAACACACATTTGGGTGTTCTCTGCAGTGTTTGGTGAATAGGCATTTAGTATAGTGTGTAAGAAAAGGTGACAATCATTCTTCCAATTAGACAATATAATACAGTAAAAAGCAAGTAATCACATGACTCGTGTCATCATAGTGTGTGACACACACATAGTGTTTTGTGCTCTAAGAATACAAAACACTGCATTAATGTAAAGTATTACTGATTTTTGAGAATATTCTTTCTTTAAGCATGTATATGCTGGGTTTTATCTGATTTTTGAAATGCAGGAGAATATAGGTGACTTCTTTTGGGCCGCTACTGCTCAGCATTGTTAAGTGTCTGACCAAAGTATAATATATAAATATGTTAAACTCAAGAAGTTAGTTAACATGGCATTTAAAAAAACCCCCACAGCATATTTATAATTTCATTATGTGTGCTGAGTCTATTAATTCAAACAGTTAATGGTGCACTCTTTCATAGTATGTGTAGTGCTATAGTTGCAGTATTTTATTAATTACTGCCATTAAAAAAATGCTAAATTAATTACTGTTCTACCCACTTGAATTGCTTCAGTGAAGCAAACCTAGAAGTGATTTCCAAAGCAGTATAACATTGCTGTTTCTGTTTAATATCTGAAAAAGAAGTCATTTTTGTTGAGAGCTAGTCAAAGGCTAAGGTTCTGGGTCATGGATCTTGGCAATAGCTATTCTACTGTTCTGTTCCTCTTGTGAGTTCAGTGTGTTAAATAAGAATTCACTTCCTCTGTTTTTAAATAAGTCTTAAAATATGTTTTTACAGCTTCATGGAAGAAATCCATCTTTTTCCAGTTATTTTCCAAGTCATCTTGGTAAGAATAATTTTTAATATATATATTCTAATAGATAGATATCTCCCAAATCATGTCTAACGAATAATTTTTATTAGCAATGTTGATAAAATAATATGTTGATAAAATCAAATGGAATAATCTAACAAAACAAAAGAATCTGGAGTAAGCAGACATTTAGGAGGTTCTCACCAACTACTCCATCTGTTTAAGAAGTTTCTTCACGATAAGTACTTTTTCTTTCTTGAATCAACGAATCCCCTGAAAAATAGAATTAATGAGCTTGATTCTTAATTAGAACTGTATATTTGCTGAGTCCATACAAGAATTGCTGAGGAAGTTGCATTTTATTTATAGCATCAAATACAAATTTGATACTGTTGGCCTAGTAGTCTCAAATCTCACTATTTGCTTTTAGAATTTCTTTCAATATTAAGTATCAAGGATATTATTTTGGGATAGTCATATGAGACTTCCATCCCTAAATAGAATCTGCCACTTATAAAGGTCAAAAAAGCTGTTGGTTTTGTTTCTCTGAAATGTTGCAAAACAAATATGTTAATAAAGAAGAGAGACCATTAGGCTACTTTGGAAGCTGGGTACTGTGCTATCCATTAGCCTTCTCATTGTTAAATTCCAGTCTCTTGTTAATTTTTTTCATTTCTATGTTCATGGAGTTGTATCAGGTAAGTGTCCTGTCTTGTAAGCATATTCCTGATGAATACTAAATGTGCATTATAAGTAAATACACATAATTTATGTAGTGCAGGCAGACTGCATACTTGTTTTTGTGTCAGTCTTGAAATTTAGTCTTATTCAGAGTAAATGAGGTTCATAAAGGGGATTTTAAATCCACTTTGATATTCCTTTCTTAAGTTTCAGTATTTTAATCTTCATTCTTCCTTTGCAGTGTTTTATTTTGCTGCTTATCATTTTGAATCTCTTTAATACTGCATACCCAGATAAGCCATTTTTTATTAAAGTGACCTTCTTAGTGATGATAGATTTTTCAGCAGCATACAGAACACAGGCTTTATGATATTTTGTGTACATATATGTACAAATCTCTTTTTGTGGTAAGTATTGAGAATAAAACCATACATTTTACTGTAGTTCATAAATAGTTTTGACCTAGGATGAGTACTAATTTTAGGTAGTAATAAAAAAAGAACTCAGTAAAAGATGGGAGTCAAATGTTTCATATTAATATTCTTAAATATTTAGTTAATATTTGAAATGTCTTCTGGTGCTAGAATCTTGAAATTTAACTCTATATATATATTTTAAAATATATATATATATGTGTGTGTGTTAGTCTATAGCTATGAATATTTGAATATGGTTATGATCTCTCAAAATATTCCCAGGTATTGAAAATTTTTGTATAATATATCTGTAGTCATGGAATTTATAATGTGTTTGTTATACCATGTAAGTAGGACACGTTGTAGTCAGTCATAAGTGTTCCCTTCTGACCTCCCCACATGCAATTCAGCCTCTTGAGTTCTGGAAATAGTTCAGTTGCTTCTTAGAGAGTGAAGCAGTTTAGCTCAAAATTCTCTGCATGACTAGTGGTCTCTCAAGGTTTCACAGCACTCTTGAACTCCTACGGCTGTCTTTGAGCTTATGGTTGGAGTTGGGGAAAAAATCATGTAGCTTTTAGGGAGAAACGAAATTCCCCTTTCAACATGCTTTGTTCGGAGAAGACACCTGTAATTGCTTCAGTTGCCATATACAGCATTTGAGCTTTAACAGCACACCAGCTGTGAGCTGTGGTCTTGTTTGGATCAAGGGATGCGAGAAACAGCAAAGGAAGGTGGCAACCTGTTCCTCCGTTTTCCCTACAGAAAATGGAGAATTCAGCACAGGAAAGTTAGGCAGTTGGGAAAACTCAGGAGCCAGGACTAAATCAGACTGGAAGGATTAATCATTAGGCTGTTTTTCTTTTGAGTAGAATGGATTGAACAGGATGGATTAACAAACTCCTTCATTACAAGTTTCTGTAATAATTTTCAGTCATATGGGTGAAGGGACTATAATTGCATATAATTTGATTCCCATTATTCTTCATAAACTAGTCATTGTCCAGGTTTATGCTTTTATCAGTTTCAAGGATCAGCACAAATAGTAATGTTGAACTCTGTGTTATTATACCTAGACCTTTGCCAGACCCTAAATTATTGAATTATGCTTCAGAGTCAATACTCTATTTTATACTGACAGTAATTTAATGTAGAGTTATTACTATCTAGTCCATGGTTTATTACTAGTACTTAATAATTTCTATGCCAAGACTTGATATCCAATGTGTATTTTCCATGTATCATTAAATATAGTTCATGTTATTTCCTGCAGTGCAACTGACGAGGCATTGACTCTGTTGGACTCTGAAGGAAAATACTGTGGGCTCAAAATTGAAAAGCATTTCCAGGAGCAGTCTTTGTTTCTAGGCTGTGCTACAATCCAAGTGGGATTGAATGTACTAGTTTTAATCTAGGGAGTACAGTAGCAAGGACATGATGGCTTGCAGATACTGAGCAGTTCACAAGAAATAAGTTTTAATATGACTGCTTTTCACCGCTCATCAGCGTAGAGTTATGCTACCTCTTATACTGCACACTACCCAGTGTTGTGGTCTAAGCAGTAACACTGAGAATTGGCAAGTTTTTTTTATCCTCTATCATCTCTGGACCAGCTAGATCTCTGATTTCAGTCAAAGCATATGAAAAGTATCCTTTCATGTCACTTATGACTGCAATTTTGTACATGTTATAGTTGCCAAGCAAAAAGAACTAGATCAGTGAAAAAAATCTGTTACTGTTTACCTAAAAAGTTGTTCTAGGAGAATAGCCATAATTTATCTTCACCTGAACTAGGGTTTAGTCACTGAGCTAATTAGTAAGAGGCTTTAAATAGAGTTCCAGTTCCCCTGGAAACCCTCTGCACTCATTCATCTCTCAACACTCAGATGCATTTAGGAAATGAACATTAATGATGTGGTTTGTGAGTATGTGAAAAACCTGAATACAGTTCTTCATTACAGAACTTCAGAGGTGAATTTCACGGTTTACCTGAATGCAAATTAATTTGATCAGTGCCATGATCCTGGCGCTAGTGGTTATGTAGATTATAAGTAAGCCTGCAAAGCAATATGAAGGTATGACTGCAATATGAGTAGACATCGATCTTGCAATAATGTCTGATGTAGTCAGTGAAAATATAGCGATGTGTATCTCTGCAAAAATGGAGACATATTGACAATTTACAAGTATTTTCAGGACAGTAAGGGATTGAAAAGCAGAAAGCTGATATCATGTGAAAAAATTAAAAGGTGCAAACTCCCCTTGGTAGCAAGATTAAGTATAATGAGCCAAATTCCATAATTATGTAAATAATGCCAAAAGTTGGCTTGATATAAGGCATAAATATGAAATGCAGCTGTTAATGAAGGAGTTGTAGCAGGAAAAGCTATTGTGGGATATATTTCATGTTTTACTTTCTTGCTGCCTTTTACTGCTTCATCCTTAGTATTCTGTTTCTAATATATTTTGCAATGTCAAACCTATGTCATCTGCCTTGAATATCAGTTTATGATATACAAAATATTGATTTTGATGATTATGTTATAATGCTGAAATGAGGTTGATAGAGGATTTGGAAGTGTTTTACTGCCATTTTTGTAAATTATGGCTATTTGTATTTTAGATTGCTACCAAGATTTTGCTGAGTAGCAAGCAATGAAGTTGACATAAGTGTTATTTTCTGTGTTATGTTACTTTTAAAAGGGTAACATCATAAATATTACCTGGTCTTCATTTAGTGTTGCCTGAATGTAAGCTGTTGCATAGAAAAGAAATTCTGTGTAGTTGGTGAAATTCTATTTTTCTGCTACTAAGTTTTAAAACTGAAGTTAATGATGCTTGTGATTAGGAGCTCAGTGCTACTCTGTTTTTAAAGCCCAATAGTCAATTCTATGCTTATCCTATTAAAATTTCTGGTGTACCTTTTAGTCACGCCAGCATATTATCACAGACATCAGTTTTTGCTGTAAATTGTTTTTTTGTAAATTTTTGTATCTTAACAGCCAGTTAAAGTTTAAGGCATATTCTTTCAATAAAAATTACTTTATCGTAAGATTGAATATTACTGTTTAAAAATTATACCTTATTATTAAATATGGTAAGTAGTAGATGCTGTCTTCATGTCTAAACTGCACAGTCTATTTTAGGGATTCAAATACAGTGGTTGTTTTATTTATAGTGTCATTCTATTCTTAACATAAGCAAGTCCAACTCTTCTGTTTACATTTCTGACATAGCTAAAATTATTTTTAAAATTAAATATTTTCATTTTTTTTCCTTCAAATACAGTGGAAAGCTCTTAGTATGAAAATACAAAATAGATTTCCCTTTGCAGTCCTGTTCATATGTTTTTTGTTTATTTTTTCTAGTTCTGTATAGGTTTGAAATTTTATACTATCCCTGTGTATTTTGGGATGGCTGTATTGGACATCTTAAATTAGAGGATCATATACTACTCATGTTTTTGATAGACTGCAGTCAACCTGTACTTGAGTGCTCAAAAAATGCTTCAAAAATCATTGTTATGGTGGCAGTCACTGGTCCTTTTAGAAGGTATGCTTTGCTCACTTTGTTGTAATAGCAGTTGAAAATAGAGGTCAATATACATTTATCACTAAGGGAGAGAATATGAGCTAAGAAGAAATAAAAGAAAAATTATAATAGTTACATAAAAAATAGATAAACATGCACTTGAAAAGAAGAAACAAGCCACACTAGCTTTCTTGTGTAATAACTTCTTTTCAAGAAGCTAACAATTTTGTGGAAATTTTGTATTAAGTAGAGGATACATAGCTATGCAAGCCATGCATAACTAGATTCCTTTGATAAGGTTAGATTGCCTTATTTTTTTAATTAAAAATAGTTCTAACTAAAGTCTTTCAATTAAAAAAAAAGTTGTATAGCATCCAAGTGGAAGCAATGGTTGTATTCTATATTTCATTTTGAATTTTAATAGGAGAAAAAAGCCACAGGGAATGCCACTCCTTGTGATTCAGTTAAAGTAACGAAGCTATCGACTTGGAATGATTTAAAAATAATAGTTGTTTTATGGCCAGTCTTACCTGTGAAAATAATATAAAATGGAGAAAAAGAACACTGAAGACGAAAAATAAGAGCCTTATCATTCCTCTTTTGCTTGGTTTCTATTTTCTAGTGAGAGACTACAGTCATAAATCATTTGAGGGAAGAGGTAGAGATATTTTGCTGTCTAGAAGCCAAATGGATGATAAGTATAGAGGAACATGGATCAGAGATTATTGCAGCATTTGAAGCATTAGTTTAATTGTGTCTCCTCCTGGTCCAGCGTGGTGCACATCTTGTTGATTGTCTAAAAGAACGGGAAGAATGTTTCTGACTCTTGCAAGCACTCATAAGTCATCCAGGATGGCTTGAAACAAAAGACTAGGAGACTTCTTCTCTTAAATTCTGTAAAGAGTACAAGTTTACACTGCAGAGAGAAAATTAGGGTAGTAAATTTGGCAAATAATAAAAGTCTAGTATTTAGTGTGAATGGGCCCTTGGTCTTCTATGCTGTAAATGAGCTTTGACCTAAAGCTTTCAGCTCTGTGCTTGCATGAGAAGATTCATGCTGATTGATTGCTCTGGACATCTCGCTCCAGTCTGTAGGCATACTCAGTCCTTAATTTAGAATCAGTTCTCTGGTAGAAAAATCAAAACAAAGGTATCTGGGAATGCTTAGTCTACATGTGTTTTAAAGAACAGGAAATTCTATTTATTTTAATACCTTTGTGTGTGGTATTCCTGCTGCTCTCCATATTTTCAATGCTGTTACAAAAGTGTTCAATGGTTCTTTTTGGTGTATTTCACCAGTTCATTAGTGTTAGGGAAAACCTGCATTTCTAAGGTATCTGAAATTAGATTCCAGGAGTGATTTTTATGGCTTCTACAGGATGGACATTAGTTATAGTTAGAAACCTTAAGTGTATCCATAATGAGTATCCCTATTTTTTGTCTTTCTCTGAAGTATGCACATTTCGTCCTATATTTAATAGTCAAATTATATGCTGTGGCAGGGTATTTAGAACTGCTGTGACAGATTAGGAATGTGATCTATGAGGATTTCTGAAAGTGAAAATGCCAACCCCCTATTTTAATGGGTAGTTTATAAAGCAAAATAATTGCTAGTTTTGAAAGACATTTAATATCTAAAGATGGGTTTAGGAGAATCTAATGAAAAAATGTTGAGCTATCTTAGAATTTCTGTATTTAGAATGAGAAAAAATTGAGATCTTTTAAAGAAGATAAATGTAATGCAAGTGTAAAATTTACTATGAGAAGAGCACTTCACCAGTGAGAATGGTTTAAATCCTTTCCAAACTGACAAATTTCTTACCAATGCATTGAAGTCTTGTGTCAACAATCAGTATTATATTTATTCTCTCTTTAATGCAAAATCAAATTAATAGGACCAAAGAAGACACTGTAAAAGCCAGTAGGGTACAGTATGTTAATTTCCAATTTTCCAGGAATAAAATATGTCTCCTCTGCTAAGAGTGTTAGTATTTTTCATTACCTTATTAACTTGCTTAAGCACTTTCAGTTTAAGGATGAGATTCCTGAGACTACTCATCTCTTTTGAATTGCTGACTTGAAAATAGTGTATATTTAAAAGGGATAAGCCTGCACGTCTGAATTTGTACTCCTGGAAATAAACATATCTAAGTGGAACTCTCCTGAGAATTTTTTAGCAGGAAGAAGAATCCTGCTGATAGAAATTTTTACTTTCAGAAACAGATTTTTTTCTTTTGTTTTAGTGATCCTTTAGTCAGGAGTTTGAGGAAGGGTTTACACATATAAATGTTTGATTAGTGCTGAATTGGGTTGTTAATCTGTTGTGGTCAACTGATCTCTCCAATTATTAACACCGTACATGGAATGAATTCTTAACAGTTACTCATGTGTAATTATTGTGTTTTTAACAGTTGCCAACAAAACTATTAGAAGCCAAAATGCTTTGCATAAAACCGATTTCTGATTTTGATTAATAACAAGAACCCATGACATTTGATTTCTTTCTCCAGATGCTGTCATGTGGTGTGCAGTGGTTTTGCATATGGATAAAGCAATCACAGAACCATAGATTGTCTGCCGCTGAAAGGGAGTAGTAAGGATCAAAGTGTCCAACTCCTGCTTCCTTCAGAACTACCTTAGTCATCATGTAACTAAGAGTGTTGTCCAGACACTCCTTGTACTCTTCCTGCAACCACTTCCCACGGGAACCTCTTCCAGCACCCAGCCACTCTCTCAGTGAAGCATCTTTTCCTCATGTCCAATCTGAACTTTCCCTGATGCAGCTCCATTCCATTTCCTCATGTCTTATTGATGGTGACCAGGGAGAGATCAGCATCTTCCCTCTGCTGTCTCACTTGAAGAAGTCATAGACTGTGATGAGGTGTCCCCTCAGCCTTTTCTCCTCCAAGCTGAACAATCTAAGTGACCTCATCTGCTCCTTGTAGGTCTTGCTCTTGAGATCTTGCACCATTTTATTCACCCTTCTCTGAACACACTCTGATAGTTTGATATCCACTTACATTGTAGCTTGACTAACTGCCCCCAGCACTCGAGGTGAGGCTGCCCCAGTGCAGAGCAGAGTGGGACAATCCCTTCCCTTGCCTGGCTGGCGATGCTGTCCCTGATGCCCCTCCGGACAGGGTTGACCCTCCTGGCTGCCAGGGCACTGCTGGCTCACATCCAACTTGTCATCAGCTGGGACTCCAGGTCCCATTCCATAGCACTTGTCTCCAGCCCTTTGTTCCCCAGTGATAAGGTCAGCAAAAGTTCCCTTTGCAGGGCCATTTTCATGCAAATGATGGAAGAAACATTTTGCTTTTTCAATATCATTGTGATGTATGCTAGACTTTCAGCCTATTTGCTACAACCACGGAGCTTAAGGGTTGTCTGTTCTGCAGTCAGTGTGTGGCAGCCATTCAAGAAGATGTCTCTACCTAACTCTGAGCTAACAGCTGCCAGCTTTAAACAGAGCTGGAATTATTTACTTTCCATCCATCACATAGAGAAAATTATTGTTATCAGGGGTTTGATATTGGGTTTTTTAAATGAAAATAATAGCTGATTTTCAACCTTTCTTGTAGAGTTGCTTGAGTCAAATAATTTTGGCTATCATTAATTCAACTTTCTTTTTGAAGTAGTTAAATGTGTATTTGTTACAAATATTTTAGAACAGGTTAATGAAAAAACTGAAAACTTGAAGTATATTATTTTTGGGATGAAGCATGGGCTTATTGACAGAGTAGTGAGAGAATTGCTTCCTATTCCTGCTGTTGATCCACATTTATTCTTGCCCCTGGGAAAATTGTGTAAGCCTTCTTTTTCACCATATGCTTGTTGTGCTTCTTTCCTTTGAGTGTCCAATGAACACCTTTACTCTGAGAAAACTCAGCAATTGGTTCTCATCATTCTGAAACTAAGCTTTTTTAAGGTCCCAACTGGACCTTATTCAAACTAAATTCTTTATTGATTTTTTTCTTATGGTAAGGTAATGTCTAAACTATAAATGTATATCACAAGAACATAAGGAAGATGAATTCATTAATATTTAGAAGGTATTCAGATTTTGGTATGAAAAGCACTAAGTAAATATGTGCAGCCTATTTTATGGCTGTATGTCTGCATAGATCTATTCCCAGTAGGATTGCTGATGGAGAAAGAAGTGAGAAGAAGCAGAGCCATCCTTTAAATAATTTTAATAGTATAAATTGGTATTCTAAAATAATAACACATAATAAAATGAGTTTAAAAAAAAAGAAGTATTGCTAAAGCATATCTTTCCATCACTCTCTTTCTTATCTGAAAAATTACTCTGAACCAGTGCACCTGTTAGGGGAGGGAATAAAATTATTTACTTAATCACCTGGAGCTCCACTTCTGAGAGAAATATTGAGTCCACGGCATTTTGTGACAACATTATGTTCTTGTATAGGAAGAAAATTCAGCTATTTACATCTTGAAGGAATTGCTTTCTAATGCTAGACACTAATATTTTAGTGTGTATGCTATTTTTTTTTATTTTATATGCAGTGATAAGGGACATAGAACTCATGTATAAATAATATTCTTATGTATTTGTTAGTTATTTATTTATCCTGTCCTAAAAGTTGAAAATTGTACAGATAATAAATATGAATCTGAAAGACTGTAGCAAGATTTTAAAGCTAACTATAACATACTGGGTAAGAAAATCACAAACAGGTAGTGAAGGGCATAGGTGTCTGTACTTTGCAAAAATAGCGACCATGATTACTGCTGATACTAGAACACATTTCTGAGTTTTATGCTGCTGTGACTGTTTTCCATTTCTTTGATCTCACTCTCTGTGTTATATATTTCTGGTCTTCAATAAGCAGGCAAACATACTGGTTTTTTGAAGGTAGTTTTTTTTCATGAATGTTTCTACGATAGTCCAGACTGGATAGTTATTTTGTGTATTATGGTATAATGTCTTACAAGTTGTCTTTTGAAAGAAAATATATTCAGAGTTTCAAAGAAAAAGCTTTTACAAGGTGATGATCACTGTTCCATGCATGGCAGATCTATGTATTTATCACATCCCAAGAATATTTCGCAGTATTGCTCCAAAGTGATCTAGAGCCCAGCTGGAGTCTCTGGTCTTTTTGCATCTTCTGTTGATTGGGACAAACAGGGTGCTGCAGGGATGCATGGTGATGATGCAGTTTAAGCTCTATTCAAAGAAATTATGAGTAACTATAACTCTAATATTTATTCAGAATTATGGTAAGAAGTACGGAATGATCCCTTCAGGGATAACTTAAGATCCAGCACAACCATTGTTTTAAAGGTCTCGGCACCTACAAAGGGTAGAGCATCTGCTTGTTACTGTGCGCTGGCCCTTGGCTGTTGCTCAAAATCCACTAGATTTGTCCTGTATTTAGAGGATTATCTGTTGTCCTTTGGATCTTGCTGGATGCTGGAAGTTGGCACTCCCCTTAAACCTCTCCAAGTTACAAATACAGTAATTGTGGTTATTCTGAAAAACTCTTAAAAGTTAGTTTTTGTTGGAAGACTGAACTTGTTTTGAATGCATAGTTTTCAAATACTGTGTTCAGAGAAAAGACTAAAATATATTGTACAACATTGAATAGTGCTTACCCTGAACCTTTGACATCTTGGAGCAAGCCCACTCTGATGATCCGGGGATCTGGAGCACATGGCACACGTGGAGAGGATGAGAGAACAAGTTTCATACAATACAACCTTTGCAAAGAAATCTTAGGAGGATCTTTTTCCTGTAGCGGCCTGTTGGGACTGTATAGAGAAGATGAAGCCAGACATGACTCAGCAGTGCATAATGGAGGGACAACAGGATGAATACAAGTTGGAAGATGGGAAATTCCAGCTTGATATAGAAGAAGACTTTTTGCTGTGAGGAGCGTTGTCAAACACTGGAATGAGAGGTGAGAGATGTTGTAACATCTTCATGCTTGGAGACTCTATTCAGCCTGAGCCAAGCAGCCAGCTAGATTGGAGAGCTCCAGAGGCACCTTCAACCATATGTTATTCTGTGATTTGATTGTCCCAGTCCAGTCCATCTTCCAAAAAATCAACCAGCTGAAGAAAAAGTATCCCACCGGTTGTCTCCTAGCATGGTGGCCACTGATCCCTATCTGTACTTAGATACATTAACTCCTGTAGACTAGGATCCAAGTCGGTAGTCTTTCGGGTGAGTTTGGGTTTCTGAGCTCTTCATCTTTTTCTGACTTCTTAATAACTTGTATGCTTTGACCTTTAAGTAAGCCAAGTGGATGGACTGAAGTGGCAATGCTTAGTCAGCTGGCTTGGCTCCACTCCCATTTCTTCTTTATCTGAGCCATCTGCGTTTTATACTGCATGAGGATGGCGTTTTATGAACCAAATCCAAGGCAGACTGTAGGTCAGGGTTGAATGGATGGATGTACAAGTCACTGAGTGTTTCTGCCAACTTGTTTTGTCTCTCAATGCACTTTGGCATTTATGGAAGGTTACCTGAAATATGAGTCTTGTGGCTTTTTAACAGTGCTCTAAAAAGGGGCTTCTTATATTTTGGGATTAAGCAGTTTGAATATTATTGTGGAGAATTTTTCCTAACTATTATATTATATTTAGAAACAGAGCAGCTCTGACCTTTAAGGGAACATGCTAACTTCAGCTTTCCACATGACAGATAAAGCTGATGCTATTAGATTTTATTTCTTGGAAAACAAGTTTACTTAAATGTTAACACTTTTTTTTTTTTTTTTAATTCTATGAGCTTTAGGATAGTTGAGATTTGTAGAATATTTGAAATATGTAGCAAGAAGGCTTTTGTAGTATTTAGGTGAAGAATCATGTATAAGAAAACCCCAAACTTCTAAAAGTATGAAAAATACATGACTTTTTGCCTTGATAGGGAAATAATTTTTCTTTTATTTGTCACTTGATATTGATAGAAAACTTTGATAAAAATTCTTCAGTACTTCATGTTATAGTACTTTGCTCTGTCTAGCCCCTTCTATCAGGAGTGATTCTGTTATTGTTCCCCTAGTGCAGCCTGAAGGAAGAGTTTATATACTTTTTCCATGCTCACTGAACATTTTATCAGGAATTTCATTTTAGATGACAGATCAGTCTGTCAGTCTTGGGAACTTAAGGCAGAAGGCTATTGAGCTTATGCTCTTTAGTGATGGATTTCACCAACAGCAGCAGCAGCAGTGAGCAGTCTGGACTGACCATCACCATAGACAGCCCTAAGGCTTGGATATAAACACAGTTGTGCTCGATGTTCTCTCCCTCTCACTTTTTCAGCAAATACAGTCTTTTAAGAACTTACAAAGTTCACAATGCAGAGGTTCTAAAGCAAGAGTTTCCCCCTCTTAAACAGTATTTGGTGGGGTTGGTTTTGGTTTAGGCTTTTTTATTTTGTAGTCATTAAACTGTTCAGCTTTCACATATTCATTCATCACACTTGATTTGAGTCTTTTTTTGATAGAAGTTTTGTGGATAACCTTCAGGATCTTGTGATTATTCATGTAATTAAAATCCTCTCAAGTTTTCTTGACACCTTATACTACTCACTTTCAGTCTAATTTGCACCCCTCTTCAAAGCAGATATGAAACCGGTGTGTGTTCTGAAGTATTGCTCGATGTGAGACTGCTGTCTATGGTCACAGCTCTACATATGCAGTGATGCAAGATGTGTTGCCATTGTCACTCAGGAATGCGATATTATGGTTAGATAAAAACACAGTCTAATAAAAACCTCTGTTTAATCCTTTGTTATGGTCTGGAAAATACACTGAATGTTACTCATTGTAAGAGGAAATATTGCAATGGTATGCGGTGAAACATTGTGCATGTTACTCCACACGTAGATTTTGGGTTCCCCATCTCAAAATGTTTACAGTAGAACTGCAAATAGTGTAAAGAAAAACAGAAATGGTCAAAGGCTTGGAATGGTCACTATAGAAGAGATTATCCTTCTCTATGCTTTAATCTATAAGGTGCTGGTTGAGGGGTGAGTGTGATCTTTACATATAAATACCGTAGTCAGGTGTGTAGGGAACAGTATTGCTGCTCACTGTCTCTACTCACACAAGATTTATATTATGAGAACTAAAGAAAACGTGCAGTTGGGATCTGAAAAATTGACAAAAGGTCAATTTCTTTTTTCTGTAGGGTCATGTTCAGCTTTCAGCTCTGCTCTGCGGCATCCTCAGATTACTTGAATTAAAAAATTGAGAGGACAAATTAATAGATCTCAAAAATCCATTGAGAGCTATTATGTGAATAAAATCTACTTCTGGCTCAAAGTCTTTGGGCTGTGAATTCCTGGAGGCTGAGGAAAGTGTTCAGTGTACCTGTCATGTAGGGCTTCTTCTGTTGTTGAATATTTGAGATGTTTTTAGTGCAAGTAGACCTTCTTTTTGAACTGAATCAGATTCTGCTTTATATACTAAAAATGAATATACGGGAATCTTTCTGTATTGTGAATTTTTAGTTACTAGCTGCATAAATTTGTCTTATAACTCCTATTTTTATAGGAGAAACCAGTTTAATTTTTTATGACTTAAACAGATTGACTTGTTTTCTGAAGCAAGTTATTTCTTAGAGAAATTACCTAGTTCAAAATACACAGCTCTGAGTTATAAGGTTAATTTTCAGTCTGTGCTGTCCATTTGGCTGGCTGTGAAGTTAAAAATTAACAGTAATTTGGGGAATTCACGGAGAAGTTTGGATGCTCTTTAAAAATTAGTATTTAGCCATTGTTTATGAACAAGTTTCAGGGTTGTCAATGTTTAACGTAGCACACTTTTGCAGAATTTTTATTACACCAAAGCATCACTCAGTCATTATAATTAGACAATTTTCCCACTTGTGTAAAAATATTTGGGAGGTGGTTTGGGATGGGTAAGGAGATAATTGTGCTCTTTTTAAATTAGAGATTTAACTGGCATCATCATCTTCGGAATCCATCTTAATTCTGTCACATTCCTTTCCTCCAAAAGTTCGTAGCATTTACTGCTTTTCTCCTATATTTTAATTTAAGGAATGCTACTAAAGTAGTTAATCTTCTAGACTGGTAACTGGTTCTGCCATGAATAAGGTTAAACAAATTAAATTCTTTATCTTTTTGTTGTTCATCCTCCCCCACTTTTATCAGTAACTGATAAATCTCACCTCCAATTCTTTAAGCTTTTTTCCTATTCTCACACTCTTGCAGTGCTCACACCTTGGACAGATTTCATTTTGTTTATTTAGTTCTTTGCCCATAGTCAGATTGCTATTTTGTAATATTCATATATATGTGTGTGCATGTATGTAATAGATAAAATATGCCCATATATATACATGTGTGTGTGTGACAGTCTCAAATATTTTATGTTAGCAATCTCAAACTCTTTGTGACCTTGTAAGTGTTCTTCATACTGTATCGTGTGATGTGAAAAAGAAGAAATGTCCCTGATGCCAAGAGTTCTGTGACAGTTGATTGTAAGCAGGGAAGAGGGAGCAGGAGAGCAGCTTGGGGAAGCCAGCAGGGCTACTTTTTTCTGTAACTGCTGGCTGGAGTGCAGCCCTGCAGCATTCCCTCGCTCCCACCCCACTCCCTGAGTCACAGCTGGAGCTGAGGGTCACGTGGAGACCTATGGAAGAGGAGGGGCTGTAGCACCACAATGCAAATGTGGGAAAGGCAGGTGCTGCAAAAAGATTATTTCTAACATGAGACTTCACAAGTCCAGTACCAAAATGTGTCCTCTATGACCTTTAACTATCAAGTGACAGGGACAAATCATGAGCTTACCATAGTTTCTTTGAATTTTATGGAAAATTTTTAATGGGTAATATAGAAAGGAAACACCATCAGTGTTCACCCAAGGTGATTAATGTCTACATTTAAAAATCAATTTATTTTTTCTGTAGAAGCAATATTTTATGCAAAATGTCACTTCTTCCACACTTCGTGTTTGTCAGGCTGATTGCTAATTTACTGTTCCTGCTAATGTAAATGCAAAGACAAGGAGAAAGCAGTTAAGGGAAAATATATATTGAAGTAAATCTGGGATACATGTTTTTCAGAGTAAGATATATTGATCTTGTGACCATCAGTGGCATTATCACTGTTCTGTCAAACAGCTGAGGTACATTTCTTAATCTCATCTAGATAAATATTGGCATAGGAATGTGGCACTTGCTGACTGTACTTGACCAACTGCATTCTGATGACTAAGGTACTGAGCTACTGTGTGCTTCACAATAGTTTGTAAAAGAATATTGAATGTCTGTGAATGGTTTCTGGCTGGCACAGGTTTCCACATTATGCCTCTGAACTGATCATTTATCTAGAAGTTTGTCTGGTTTGGCTTCAGTCATGTATTCTTTATGCATTCCTTGTGTTAATGTCTTCCTGAAAAGTTTGTATTGCAGGGTGATAATTAGATTTTAGAATGTCGGTCTTCCACAAAGCAAAACAATTTAAATCTTAATATTCTACTTTTTACTTTCTTCTTTTTAACTGTAGTCATTTACTCATTGTAGTAAATGCTTAGTTTCTAAATATATTTTGTTTTGTAAAATGTTTTTATGGGCAAACTTAAAAATCATTTCTTTGCTAAGGTAGATTCATTAGCCATATGTATGCAAAAAGATTAAGTCTACCATGACACAATCTTAGTTTACCTACTGTAACTTTCTAATTACAATTATAACAGAGCATCATCTCAAAGACTCACCTGAAACTTTGGTAATTTTTTTTTTCTTTTATCTCCTCTTAAATTTCTCTTTTGAGTCCCCTCTTTATATTACAAAGTTCAATTTCTGCCCACTGGATGTTTTGATCAAGTATTTCTTTACTGATAATATGGGTACAGGAAGCAAAGTTGTGCCCTACAACTCTTTTTCTTTCTATTTCATATACTGGATTCCTTTCAAATTCCTGACTACCAAATAAGATAATAACCTGTTCAAACACGGTGATGATACATACGGTGACTAATAGTTTACACTCGGCAACTTAACTGAGGGCCCCAAACTGATCCCTGTGGCAGGTACTTAAGCACTGTTTGGTGGGTGACACTGCTTTTAATTTTATGTTGCTGTCATGTTATTTGATATGGAGTTTGGCAATAATTAAGGTCTTTACAAAGGAAAACCAGATTTCTCTCAGTTACCTATTGGAGTAAAGTGCAATATTTCTCCTTGGTGAAATTTCATTCATTTGACTAAAGCAGAAAGGACGTATATGAGGGCTGATAGCTCCTTTCACTGCTGCAGGGAGCTAAGGATTATTTTGTAAACAATCCGTTTCTTATTCTATATTCTCAAGTTCTGCATTTGCTTGCCCTGTGTCAAGTTCTGGAGCAGAATTTAAATTCCCTGCACGTAGCTATCTTTAGGGCTCACATCTGGATGGCACTGCAGGAGCATATTGCTGAAAGCAAACAGACTAGCAGTTCTGATGGTAACAATGGAGTCTGAGAAAATACTGCATGCATGTATAAGATACTATTAAAAAGCAGGGAGTGAGAGGGATGTCTAATGCAGTCCATTTAATGCAGAACTCTCCAGAGAGTGAAGTGGGGATTATGCCTGCTCCTGTGCTTATTAAAGACTAGTATAGAGGATGCTTGTTGGGCAAATGGTATCTCCATAACAGACGCTCTGATACTCATGAATACATTTCTAATTATATCTTAATGATCTCAGCCACAAATAGGAAAACAAAAATCTTTGTCTCCCTGAGTGGTTACCTTAGTGGCTGCAGGATTGGCAAGGTTTAGATTTTCCTTCTCCTCTCACTAATCCCAGGGGGCTTCATTGTGAGAAATGAGACTTGTTTATGATGGTGAATTAGATTGCTGTAAAAGGTTATTTCAACAGACAGTTGGGAAATTATAATAGAATAATTTAGTAAAAATGGGAGCTAAAGTATGCTTAATGAAACATGATTAGATTTAATTTTCTTGCTATTTCAGTCATTAAAGGTACATTATGCTTTCTCAGACCTCATTTGGGCTCTTTGCCATGGACCCACTCTTAGTAACAGACTGAAACTTGCATGTTCCATTAGGATATGAAAATGGCTAATGATACTCTAGTCTCCTCTCCCTGGCTTTTGTAAAATTCCTGTTACCAGCTTTTCAGATATATTTTAGCTGTTTTCCCCTTTGATCCTTTTATTCCCTCACATCTATTGTACACATTTTTCAGTATGAATAACTGTTCAGGGACTATAGATTGAATGGAATGAAGTAAAAGACTGATATAGCTTCCTAATAATTGTGAGGTGGCTTATTATGAGTAATTAAAAATTGTTAGTTATTATTAGGAGTCTCTGTTCTAACAAAGTGCATATTTTAATTTCTTCATATAAAATATGTTTCTACGCTGTCTTAATCCAGCAGTAAAATTCTTTGGGGTTTTGTGGGCTTTTTTTGGTTTGGTTTTTTGGGGGGATTTTTAGTTGGATTTTGGTTTCTTTTTTATTATTTTTCTTTATTCTTTCATTTCACAGTGCAATGACACGTTGTGTGCCACCACATATGGGATAAAATTTTTTTCTGGCCTCTAGTGTTATTAAATTTATTTCTCAATGATATTTTATGCCTCTCTCTTAGCATCAAAATGCTACTTTGATCTAAAAATATCCAACTCCTTTTCAGGCTATGAATTCATATGAGAATAAAGCTGCTCTTTGCTGGTAGAAAACTTGGGTAGAGCAGCAGAACCTTGCTGATCAAATCAGTTGATCAGAGCACCAAGTTTGTGCTGTTAAACCCTGTATGGGCCATTCACTTGAGAGCTGGACTCAATGGTCCTTGTGGGTCCTTTCCACCTCAGAATTTTCTCTGATTCTGTGGTCATGGCTCCTTTTTTTTCAGGATTCCAGTCTATTGTTTAGGGGATGAAATATAGGAATTATTTCAGTGTTTTGTTCTATTATTCCAAGTTGGATGTGTGTCTCACTGAGAAAGGCTTCTTTTGTTCAGGATTAATTTTCTGCCCACAGTTGCATGGGAAGTAGATGAGAAACGCCACTGGTTACCCTGAGATCTGCCTGTCGATTAGGAATGCTTTAGGGGAAGGGCCCATGTGCAGATCCAAGTTCAAAATCACCCTAGAGGAAATGGCTGACTCTGGGTTTCTGAAGCTCAAAATAAATATTTTGACTACTAAGCAAGATGTTTTACTAACATCTCTCAGCATCTCCTACTGAAGTTGCTTCAGTCAGTATATACTAAATTTTCCTTGTCGCAGAGCCTACTGATGATCTGGACTTTCACTAAAAATGAGGAGAAATGAAAGAACTTAAGTCCTCTACATTTCTTGTAAGATAGCAAACCACTGTGAGATACAGGTGATGTGATAACTTAGCGAGTGTGTCAGTGCAGACTGGGAATGTTTGTTTGAAGTCTTAAACATTTAAGGAAATTGAAAGTCTAGCTCCATTCTGAAACAGCATAGTCTCAAGTTATTGATTTTTCAGCATTGCTAGAATAGTTTCATTTGAATTTTGTATGTCATAGTTGAAATACTTTATGAGAACATGTGTGTATGTATATTCATATGTCTGTATATACATATTTAATGGATCCTGTCCTCCTTACAAAGCAATAGATAAAATCATTTAATCATTTAGTGCCTGTTTACTACTGAAACGAGGACAAAAAACCCTCACTCTTTAGGGTGGTGAAGTGAAGATGCTTTGTTGCACTCTGAAGACAATGGAATCTCCTGTGTTTCCAGGCAACAATTGCCTTAACAGTGATGAAAATCAGGAAGATTTGATTTGAGCCTATGCCCTACATAGTAAAGGCTGAACTGTATCTCTGTCATTAAGTGGAATTTGTTTTTGTAAACTATAGCAATTTTCAAACTTGTATTCCTAAAGTTGCTTTCTTGAATCAGTATGTAGGTATTTAAATAGAAATGACTTGGGGAAAGAAATGGGGTGAGACTATGAAGAAAACTATAATAAATTATTTGCAGATTACCCTGGAAAGATGTGCAAAAAAGAAAAATGCTGTTCAACAAATTCTTAGTAATAGTAATTACAAAATGCAGAATAACTTCTGTCTTTGGGAAAGTAGGACTTGCTTAGAAGAGCCCCCTATTTTGCCGAACTTAGCTGATTCTTATTCTGTCTTTGAACCATCTGTTAATCTCTGATGAAAATGGAATAAATTAAATGAGATATCATGTTTAGCAGCAAGACGTATACTTTTTTCAAGTCATAGCATCTGATACTGTTTCGCAAGTGCTTATGAGAAGGAGAATTGGTTTCCTTTCCTTGTTTTCTTGTAGATGTGAGTTAAGCTTTTAAATTGTAAATTGTGCAATTGCTCTTCTTTGCAATGTAGGAATCAACTTTAGAACAGGTGAGAGTAAGAGTTTTCAGAAGTGGTGCTTGGTTTGTGCCAGGCAAGTGCACAGAGTGCTTCAGGGAGTGTCAGTGGGCTATCAGGTGACCCTGTAGTGCTGAGTCAACCTGTCTACTGCCTGGCGCTATTGAGATTGCCACCATGGGAGCAAGGCTCAGGCTAGTCCAAAATTTATTTGGCTTTATTCTGGTTTATATACTCAGTGGAGTAATTACTATTTTTTGTCTTCTTAGTTTAATATTCTGAGTGGTGAGAACTAAATCAAAGAATCATAGAATAGTTTGGGTTGGAAGGAATCTTTAACTATCATCTAGTTCCAGCTCTCTTGCCCTGGGCAAGGATGTCATTCACTAGACCAGTTTGCTCAAAGCCCTGTCCAGCCAGCCCTGGAACAATTAGAGGGATATGGCATCCATAGCTTCTCTAGGAAACCTGTGTCACTGCCTCAGCACCACCCTTGTTGCAAATAATTTCTTCCTTATATGCAATCTATATCTATTTGCTTTTACTTAGATCCTATCTTAAATTCACAAGAATAATCTATTAGCACATAAAAATTTATTATAAAACTCATATTGTAAGTATATTTTGAGTAGTAATAATCGCTATTATTGCTCTTCTTGTTAGCTGTCATTTCTTTCTCCATTTTACTTCTTTCTCATCAGTTCTCTTTCAGATGCTGTTCTGTGGCCTAGCATCATCAGACTGTTGCTGGCTAAAGGAACAGTTGTCTTTCAATATCAGTGAATTCCAGTGGCTGGAAGATATAATTCCTGTGACTGACATTGCATTCATGCTGTTTGTGTTTTATAGATTTCAAATAGAGCTGTCACTTCATAAGTATATTTCTGAAATGCATGTAACTGAAATATGACCCAATAAAGTGAACTTCATATTCACTTTTTCTAGGGTCACAGGTACAGACAAAACAAGAATTAAATGCAAAGCAGGAAGAAAACAAATAAAAGAATAAAAATCACAATGTAATGAAAAGATACTATTTCTGTCCCAGACCAACATAACCAAGATACATACACTGTCTTTGGGTCTGGTGTCACAGGCATAGCTAATATAAAAGCAATCTGGAAACTGCAGCAATATCCTGGAAGAATTTAAGCAAGAAGGTGTGGTCATTTAACCTTGAAATTCTCTCTTTGTAGTCTCTAGATTTATTTATTTGTTCTTTTTAATTTTTCATCTTGACAACATCCTGTTTCTTCTGGTAAATAGTAATAAAGCAAAATTATGTTAATCTTGCACAGAATTTAATTAGGGAATGGGATTGGTAGTTTGTTTGTTGGACACCAAATTAAGCTGATCAGTGGTTTGTACGTCTGTGGAAGAGTTTTCGATAACGATAAATTTCCTTCCTGTTGTGTCTACAAGAGAGAGTGTTTCTAGTATTTTCATAGAATAAGAAACTGTACTTCCCTTTGCATTATTATTATTATTATTATTATTATTATTATTATTATTATTATTATTATTATTATTATTATTTCCAGTTGAGAAGTTCTCTGGCTGTTAATACAAACTGCTCCTTCCAAATGTACCCAAACATGGCTCTTAATACCAGACTCATTTCCTTTTTCTTCTGAAAGCAATGAAGCTTTTGATGGCTATATAAACACTGTATTTTTTAGACCTGGATTGTAAAAATACTTATGTTTGTAAACTGACATTAAGAGCAGTAACAAATGCCTCAAGTCTTATTTAGCTTAAATATATGTATCAAATCCACTTACACTCAGGAGAGTTTTAATCACTGTGGTGCACACACAGAGTTAGGACTACTCTGAATTCTAACCTTGCTCCACTATCATAGTTCAGTTCTGTTCACACCACTGAATCCACCTCAGCTCCTTTTATTCTTGGAATTCATATCCACAGCCTGGCATAAGAAGAAAATACATTCATCTTCAAGTTCTTGAATAAGTGCCAAGATAACACTGTGATGCATAGGTTATGAAAGTGTTTGTGTAATACACATACTATTTATTTATCAGGAACATTAACCTGGGATATAATTGAGAATAAAGATTATATACCACTAATTTATGGAAGAAGAAACTTTAGAGATAGTTTGCCCATAAACTCCATTCCTGTAGTTCACAAAAATACTGTAATATACTAAAAATGCTTTTTGTTTTCTGGGTTTGTAAGTACTTAATAATGTGATTATGGTGAAGATTTGCTAATGTCCATGGTTAATTAACTGATCAGAAACCCCCAAACCAACAAACCCAACATATACATTAGTCTACTGTGCATTCTGCTTTTTTTCAGTGTTTAGTCATCTGGGAGCAAAAATGCTAAAATGGAGAGGAGATACCCAATTCTGTAATCTTCTTCAATGTCAGAAGGAAGAGACAAGACTAGTGATTTGAAAGTTGTTGTAATTTAAGTGTTGAATCAGTCATGGATTTTCTCATCCTGACCATGGATTTAAGCACAAAAAAATCGTGCCAGATAAAATCTCCCTATAATATTTCTTCAGAGTACACATGAATTTCACTACTAAGCAAACAACCTTACTGTTTAAGAGATAATGTTTATTGGTTATAACACCACAAAAAATCACTGTGGTCATTAATAGACTTATTAAATAATTTTTTACACAAAATAAACAGTGTTTTGTAATGTAGAGTTTTAATTTGCAGCAATCAGTTCCTAATTTTTCCTGCCTTGACTGCTTAGTGTCCTAGTAAGAATATAATTTGCTTAGAGCATAATTACTTGTCTGTCTAAGCCCAGGACAGAAACATGAAAGAAATGCCCTCTCTCTCATGGGATAATAATGCTGGCTGTATTACTTTCCAGCATTTCTGCCAGTCTGTTCACTGAGGAATATTGTTAGTGCTCCCCTGTTTCCTGACGTGTGGTTTGGTGCCTTGGTATCAACTAACAGATGTGGCTACTTTAGGAGTAACTTGAATGGGGAAAACGTTGAAGATGACTTTCCTAAGACATCCATGTGCAGGAGATGTGTTCTTTGAGCTGAGTAGCTTGAAAGCTGGTAGAGCCTGGTTGTTGAGTATGCTCATTTTCTAAATGCATGTCTCTTGGGAATGTGCAAAATCTCTATGAACAGGTGTCCACAAATGAGATGTATAGACTGACTTAAACAAAAAAAGATATAAAATATAAAGAGAATTTCCTAATGTCTTTCATTACTAGACTAGTAATCAGCTACTTAAATAATCCCTAAAATAATAATAATAGAAATTGAGGAATGATGTATTTTGAAGATGCCAAAGGTAATCAGACTATGCCATAATTATAGCAACAGAAGACTCAGCAGACATTTCTTTGTGATTTAACAGCCCTTCATTATTTTCAAATTTAATGTAACTTGGATAAACCAGTGATCAATGTTCTCTGTTGCGATTACAGATTGAGTAAATGTGAATGCATGGGAAAAAACAATACTTTTCAAACTAAATAATATTTTGAGGGTAGAAAGCATAAAGCAAGGACTAATGTCAAAAAACCTAAACATGTAAATGTGTTTTTCCTACCACTTTCGACAGCTTGAATATATCTCTCAACCCAACTAAATTGTGGTAGAGAAAAGCATTCTTTCCTCATTCAGACAAGTTCAATTTCCCTGTACTTCTTTGTCAGCCTTTGGCTTCTCATTCGACACCTTTTTCACCAACACCACTGAATTTTAAGGAAGTCTGTAAGTACAGAGAATAAAACATTCAATTTGAGATTAAGAGGCACAATGGGTATTCTTTTCTATCGTTTTTACTTCCTTGTAAAAGCATAGATTTTCCTCTGTTGGTTTTTTTGTTAGGATTTTTTTTCAGTTACGGAAAATGTCAGGAAAGACTTTTCAATACCGATCTTGTACGCCTCATTGGGCAGTAGAAACTTGAGTGATTATCAGGTTTTGCTTTTAAATACTGCTTTAGCAACTAGTTAGCTATGGATGTGGGAGTAGGTTCTGAGGGAGAAGAGACAGAGACACATTCCTTAACAGCTGATGATGAATTAATGAACACAGAGTACAGGAGACTTCTTTCCTTGTGGTGGCAAAGTGTCTTTTGCATCAAAGCAAAATCCATGCAGAAAGAGATGTCCACTGATTGTTATCTGTCATTCTGAGTTTTTTAAGAAGTAGTTTTTAATGAATGCTGGAAATGCAAGTCTGATAAGTGAATATTTTGGTATGGTAATTTTTGGCATAATGTTTGATTGCAGCTCCCAAGTGACTGTGCAGTTGAAAAGCTTCACTGCTACTTGAGACTCTCCAAAGCATCTACAGGTTTATGATTCTAAATATGAAGTTACTGCTATGGTGGTATCTATTACTTGTAGAGTTTCATTGCTTCAGTGCGTACCAGCATGAATTCTTCCAGAATACTGAATCTTCATTGGTATCAGAAAGTTTAGTTCTCCAGAGTGAGATATCTGTATAGATTTTTTTTTTTCATGCTGTGTTCAGTTGTGTGCAAATTTTTCTTTTTAGGAAACTTCATTGTTATTCCCAATCAGTAGTTTTAATCCTCAGGAAGCTAATTTGCTTGGCTAGTTTTTTTCTAGGTAATGGGGAAATTTGTTTTTATATGAAATTGCTTCTGAGTGTCTCCCTGTGCGGGAGCCTGACTCTGCTTGAGAGAGGCGCCTACTCAGACTCCCCCTGTTGACAGTAAAGAAAATTTTCCGTGAGAGTGGTGTTCTTTCACCAAGGTTTCTAGGTGCAAAAGGATAAGCTTTGATGTTTCATCACTGCTAAAAATTTAGGTGTAATTTTGTAGAAAGAAGAAATGTTACTCTATTTTAAGAGCTGCTGCTGAATTGCTTTGCAGTTCATCTGTAACAGTGAATGTAAGATTATGAAATTTTGCATTCCCTGCTGCATTGGGTATTAGAATAAAATCTAAGACTAATTCTGCTGCTTTCTCTTGGTTGATGCTTGACATTCTAGTTTTTTATTAATGGTTTCCTTTCTCCTTAGTTAATCCTTCAAAATCACTACTTTTCCCCTATACTCAATTGACTTTTCCTAAGCACATATTGACTAAGTATGTAGATACACTTTATTTTTCAATATTCCAGCAGGAAGTTCTGTGGAAAGAGCAAGCCTTAAAAATTTTTGTGTGTGAACTGAATGTGTCACTGTTGTGATACATCTGAAAAGCATGGTCATTCTAGAAATTGATTGCCAGATTAGTAGTTGCTTGTTTTTGTGTGACCGTACTCGGAGGGAAATATTTGGAAATATTAGTTCTGGTAGAATTGTACTTCTGAAAAAGTCTGATTTTTGAAAAGCAGAGTAGCAAGAGATATGAGTGTGCTTACTTCTGATTTAGATAATTAATAAGGAAAATAGTATTACCTTAATGTTAGAGATCCATATTTATATGCTTTCAGTTTGTGCATAGCTGGTCTCGTGAATCAAAAGCCACAAAATTTTAAAAATTAAATTAACTAACTAGAAAAGTTTCTACTTCTCTGTTTCATAAACAAAGTAACAGCAAATCAAAATAAGCTGAATTGAATGCAATCTCAACTATGTTCCTGTACAGACATCCTTGTTAGCATCAATGTTTTGGTTTATTTCATCTCACCTATACTGTGACAAAGAATCATCAGATAAGAACGGCATATTTTAATAACTATAATTTGAATATGGTTAATTTCTATAATTTTCTCCTTTCAATGGATTTAGTGTATGAAAAATCAAGCCTCTATCTTCTTTTGTCCCCTTACTTACCTAACTTGTGTTCATAGATCATATATAAATTTGAGAAGGAGAGTGTAAAGTTTAATCACTCTGATTATATTGAATGGGCAGGAGTACTGTGGTATGTAGTGTAAGATTTAATTATAGCATATCTGTAAACATAGCATTTAAGGCTTTCTCTTCAGTATTCTTAGATACATAAGTAGGAGACATGTATGTAAAGTCTCCCAAATTGCAAACCTCTAATCACAGGTGCAATCTCTTTTGTTATCTAAAATGTAATTAAAATACTGTAGTTTGCCTAGTACTGTTCTAAGTTCTAATCCCCCTAAAGGAAGAGAAAAGGCAGCTTTAGCCATGGTATCTTGCCAAGACTCCTACTCCCTCTTTGCTAATTCATAGTCTTTTACCTAACTGGTTTAAATAAATACTTCAACTTATTTCTTTTGTAAAAGTACAACCCTTCAAAATTAGGATGAAAAGTTTAATGGCCTAGATACAGTTCAGTCCTATTTGAAAAGCTTGATTTATCTTCTGTGGTTTCTTTTTTTTTAATACTAGTATTTCCTTGTTATGTCCTTGGTATTTCATAGCTGTCCTTTTTAAGCACTGAAGCAATTAGTTTTGAGAAGGCTGATTCTTCAGGGTCCAGTGCTTTCCTGCCTTTCATTCACCGAAGCTGTACATTTTAATGAAGTTGTTTCATCTGTGTTGCCAAACACTAGAATTTTACTGCTTCAATTCTAATTATCTCTCCTGGCAAATGCTATGTTTTATTAAAGCTGTCAAGTGCACTGTTCATTAAATGTCCACAGTCAGTGGTGCTGTGCACACAAATTAGATCAGCTTTACTCCTTGATAGATTATGGAGTTAAATATTTTTATATAAACCTCTAAAATTGAATCTAACAGCAATCAGTGATGTCTTAGATAACTAAAGCATACCTGTAGCTTCTTGGAACCTAATATCTTGTCAAAAGCCATCATGGAACATACATTAAATCACTAGTAGTACAGCTGAGTATACCATTTGTACGATTATTTAATTCATTAAGATACTATTTTCCTTCCTCAAGGTATCTACATAGCATCTTGAATTCTAATTTATATATATTTAGGGTAAAGATAAGTTTTGTTATTTATGCTTTGATATAAGTAAAAACATCAGTGCTGGTCGTTCAGCAGAGGGTTGCAGAGCTCAATTGATATCCATTAAAAGCAAAAATGGCTTCACTGAAATGTTACTAACCTGGTGAATGTGAAAGATTGTTATCATAAACAACCAACAGCTTCTCTTCTAATTGCATATCTGAAAGGGGAATTTTACTAGAAGGTGTTTGCTTCAAATATATGAAGCAGTAATAGAAATATATGAAGCAGTAATAGAAATATTGTACTTGCAAAGAAAATATTTGAGTCAGCTCTCGTTTTGACATTTGGGGATTTTTTTTTTCCCTTCTGTTAATTTTATGTTCTCAGTATATGTATCATTATCCTCAGTAGTGGAAATAGTCTTTCTTGCTATTTAATGTATTGTTTTCTAGGTGTTCTTTAGGAGAATTAATAAGATATTGTGATGATAATGTGTTTATCTGTACTCTATCTTTTGAAAATAATGTTTTTCTTATTCTTCAGCTATTTCTAGGAAAATAACTTCAAATTTGTTTTTAGTACCCTGGCTTGCTTTTTGGTGTTTGTTTTCTGTGTTGGTTACCTTACCTTTGAGGAATATGGTGTTTATACTTTCCAACTTTACTTTTGAACTTATCAGGCTATATTTCAAACCTTTAGAGGAACAGATATTTATTGTGTTCTTTATGGAAATCATAAATAACATCTCAAAATCTATATAAAGTAAATAGAATTTAAGAGCTCTTGGATATATATTTTTAAGGCTTGGGTAGAAAACTACAGTCCTTCAAAAGGCTATGAGGCACTCTTCCTTGTCTCTTCTCCTAATGAGCTATTTTAGAGCACTTTATTGTTCACAGAAAATTCATGTAATGTGAAGTAGAATAGGAGGCTGTGTATGTTTATGCATTTAATTTTCTGTTAATGTATTATACCTTAACATATATGTTTCATAGTATTTGTAGGAAATAATGCATTTTATTTTTTTAGTGCAGAAACAGAAAGTGTTCTTTTGACTGTATTCAAGAGCTGAAGTGATTTTTTGCCATCTGAAATGCTTAACTTCAGACAAGTTTTATCATGTTCAACTTTAAATTTTTTTCAATTGCCTACTGTCAGACAGAAGATGGACCCTAATAAATGGTGTATTCTGTGGCAGTGAAGTAGTTGAGCAATACCAATATACCAAGAGATTTGGTGGGAAAGGGACATGTGGAAGTTACCTAAGTGCATGTGAGAAACCTACGATGCATGAAACATGACAATTTTTTCTTAGTTGTTATTTCACTTTGGATGTATGTATCTATTTGGCTTTGAGTATGAAAATTGGAAAAATATTTCCTGAACCTTCTAGGGAGATTTGAAAAGTACTCAGGCTTATACTTACATATAAACTCAGATTTGTCGAGGCTTGTCCTGTTCTGTTTTCTTGGAAGTTATCTGAGTTATTACTGTCCTTAGTGTGTATATAAATGCATATTGGTTGCATTGCCTTATCCACCCTTTTCATCCTGAGTATGCAAGTGTAGTGAATATAACAGAAGAAAGTAAATTTCTTTATAAACCATGGTGTCTTCCTCTTCTCAGTATAGTCTCAACAATTGTGAAAAATTACTAAAGCAATCATCAAACATAAGAAAGACATTTTAAAAATGATGCAATTCAATACAGTCATAGGTCTTTAATGTGTCTGTGAAATTATGAATATATACAAAGAAAAACAGCGAATAGACTTATGGTAGGGTAATCAGCCTGAGACTGAAGAGAGTAACAATAATGCCATTAATAAAAGAAATATCATACAAAGGGAAATATTTCTGGTTCTGAATATATAGACATTAGGTTGATAAAGTTCTATGCCATTTTAAAAAGTCCTAACATTTTAGACCTAGATAAGAATTCTTTTAGTTTAAAAGAACAGGGGAGAAATTTTGGTCTAAGGTTGTAGATCAGGGTCCTTGAAATTGATGTTATCTACTAAGATATTTGTCTGGTTTTACAGTATTTTAAATATCAAATTTTAAGGGATTGAGAAAGTATTACTTTTGTATTACCACATTTTTTAGGGTAATAGTCTTCTAACTTTGCAGAAGGAATACTAGATTTTTTTTTTTACTATTTTGTTTTGTTCGTTTTTGCAGAGATACCAGGACAATATACTTGGGAATACAATGCAAACTGTAATTGCCTTACTGAATAATATTGTTGCTAAAAAAAGCATGAACATGATGATACTCTTTGAAGAAGGTATGTCATCTTTATTCTCCTTTATTCTCAGATGTTTCCCAGTTTGTAGTGTCTGGCACTGTGTGAAACTAAATTTCTATATATTTAGATTCTGTAGTCGTTGTTAGATAATTGCATTGTAACTGATGTCCTCCTCATTACTTCCTCTTCCTTCCTTACCAATTTGATTAAAAATATAACTTTAAGAAAGTTGTTCTTCCAAGAAAATGTGCTTACAAAAGAATTACTAACTGAAAATTGCATTATGCTTGGGAAGGAAGGCATGGGCTAGAGTTCTTACCATAACAGTGCAGAGTATAGCAAGACTTCAGCAAATTCTTGCTTTTCTCACTGGTTAAACCTGTGAAAGGATAAGTTGTACAATATTTGTGCATGCTTTTAAAAAGTAGCTTCTGTTCCAGTCAAATGATGTGGGCTAAGGGGGTGGAACCCAAACTGACTATGAGGTCTTAGTCTACAAACCATCGCATGCCTTCATGAAATATTTACCACCTAAGTTGAGTAATAAAACACTGGCACAAGTTGCCTGGAGAGTGTTCAAGGTCAGGTTGGATGGGGCTCTGAGCAACATGATCTAGCTGAAGATATCCCTGCTCATTACAAGAGGTTTGGACTAGATGACCTTTAAAGGTCCTTTCCAACCCAAACTGTTCTATGATTCCATTATTCATTTCACTGTGTTTTATTATCTAAGCTACTTTTATTTAGAAATTGGTTCTGAAGAAAAGGTTTCTGCTATTGGAAATCTATATAAATTACAAAGTTGTTTGGAGACGTACATTGTGCAGCATTTCTTCTGTTCATCATGAGTGACATCTAGCAATACAGGTCTGTGCTACCATTTGTACTGTTTGTTGGTACATGTAGCAGCCTATGAATCCATCAAGATGGGTAGTAGGAATAATGTCCTCATTTTCATATTTACTATAGTAGTTAAAACACTAATCCAGAAAGCAAGAGAGCTGTGTTCCTGAACCTTTCTAGTCTTAAGGGATTGAATGGGCAATGCCTAAATTCAGGTGACAAACTGGAACTTGACATAGCTGCTAATAACATGTTCCTCTCCTCTGTTGCAAACAGATCCACTCTGAAGTTAGTGGTGTATTAGTGGAGAA
>VXBQ01011596.1:337114-393717 GCA_013400175.1 Phainopepla nitens | reverse complement strand
AAAAAAAGAGTAGAATAGTATGACTAATTTATAAAGGGGTGGTTCATGGGATTCTGGTTCTTTGGTTATTTCTCACCAAACTGCCTATCACACTTAGAACTGCTTGGGATTTCTTAGGATTTAGATGTATGTGCTACTTTTACTATCTTTAGGCATATCTGCTCTCTGTCAGGCAAAATCCTAAGTCAGCATTGACCTGAGTTGCAGCAGGGTAACTTGATGAACTTCTTTGCATTGTGCAGTTTTAACCAAAGTTCCACAAGCACTGTAACCACATAATTGGCATGCCTTACTTAAAGTAATACACTCTGCCTTTCCGTGTGGCAAATCGGGTGCAAAACTGTTTAACTGCATGGCAGAAATGCCACCATTCCCTAAATATCTCTTCGTTGTTGTCCTACAGAGCAAACCCCTGTGTGCTTTTTGTGCTGCTGGCAGTATATCTTTGCTCTTTCATTTCTCATCTGCTCCAAAAATAAAACACATCTCTTCAGTCATGCTAGTTTCCAAATTAAGGAAGCAGGATAGAAATAATATTAAGTCTTCTTCTTGTGCTATCATAATGACTCCAGTAATATTTTCAGACTAATACTGATTAGATAACACTAACTTGGGCTCACTGAGCTTCAGCAACCACACTAGAGAAAGCAGCACAGCAGCTAAAAATAATTTATCTCAAGTCAAATCTCCCCATCTTCTCTCATCCCTTTTCCCCACTGACTAAGAGTACTGGAGACCTGGATTTTGGCCAGTGCTTTATCGATTTAGGACCTAATTGTCAAGTAAAGAACGTCTAAAATTTGGCTTGCCAAGGATGTTATGAGAGTATTGATCTTGTAATTGCAGACTGTTAGATTTTCTTTGAATTAAAAGGGGAGAGAAGTTATTCTGTGCAAACTGAGGGGCTTTGTACCCTTTGCATTACCATCTGTAAATTATAGTGTTCACATCAGGAAAATACCTTAAACTTCTGCTGCCATATCTTTGGCATTTAACTTCTCATTTTTGAATGACTTTTGTGTGATGGGGAAGAATGCAATCTAGTAAAATGAAAACTGAGCTTCCTCTTGCAGAGAAATATCCTGGAGTCCAAGTAGAAAAGTTGAATGTGAGTCAGCAGTGTGCCTTTGCAGCCATCAAGGTAAAAAAGGGCTGCAATGAGAAAGAAAAACTGGAAGGTTGAGGAAAGTGATTATTCTCCTCCAGTCATTGTAGTGTCCAGTTTTGAGCTCCAAACGATAAGAAAGACATTGACAAGGAGGAGCAGGTCCAGAGAGGGGCAATCAAGATGTTTAGGAGAGTGGACTACGCGATGTGTCTATTTTCAGCCTCTGCCTATATTATTATATGAAGGCATTCCTTCCCAAGTGCAGAACTTTGTATTTGCCTTTGTTAAACTTCAAGAGGTTTCTGGCAGCTCTTTTTTTGAGCTCTTCAGCTTCTTGAGCTCTTTCTGAATCCATCAATCCTTCATCACATCAGCTGCTTTCTTCATTTCAATGTCATTTGTAAACTTGCTGAACGCACATGTTAATACATCCTATTAACACTCTGTCTGTGCTGTTAATGAAGGTATTCAACATTCATGAGCTATTCTCCTGTGTTAAAAAAAAAAGGCTGAAGACAGAGTATTATGGGTCATCAATTTCCCTTATTTCCCCGTTACAGTGTGATAATTAATTCATGTCTATATGGAGCTTTACAAATGAAAAACCATAGATATTTGCTGAACATTAGAAGGAACTCAAGTTAGGTGGTCAGTCCTGTCAAGATTTTTGTATCTAAGAGTCAAGACATTAGCAATGAAGATTTCTTTCCATTTTTGTGCATGCTTTTCTTCAGCTTCCAAGAAAAGCTGTATTTTCGTAGACGGATCATTTAGAGACCCACATCACTGTTTCTTTTTGTGCCTGTTAGCCTTCAGAACTCCCACTTGCTCAAAGGAGTTGTATGAGGTGATAGATTTTTTTTTTAAAGCGCTATAGCTTACATGTTGAATTTTCCCCTTTCTCAAGAAAATCTTGCATGATGGCACTTCCTGCATTATTACTTCTATGATTTCCTGTTATTAAGAATTATATGGTTGTGTATTTCAGCAACTTTCATAGATGGTGAATGGCCTAGCATTAATTTCTCTCTTCCCTGAACTCTGTCCTTTTGTGTTACAATACATCAGACATGTATTATAACCACTTAAAATGTTTAAAGGTGAAATGGAAAATAACATATGCAACTGAAGCCACAGAGGGAATTAAAAATGGCCTGTACTTGTGTTATCAGCTATTAAACATTTGTTCTGTTAACATTAATGACAATTTCCACTTAATAATCAGAGGGGAATAATATGATTCAGTTTAATTACTGAGACTGGAATTCAATAAGGAGACTAGCATTAATATTGGGTCCCTTGTGAATAGTTAAGAAAAGATATTAAAAAGCCAAGGCAATTGTGGTCATTTTCAGGAAGGTCTTCTAAGAGAGTGACGCTTACCCTCTATTCATCTGTCTTGGCTTCTGGCTGCCAGTCTTTCTTTCCTCCCTGTCCCCATCTTTTAAGTTCCATTGAGAGAACACAGAGGTCCAAATATACAAAATATGTATTCAGTCTATGATAATCAATATCTGATGACAGAGATCCAAGTTAATGCCATAATTTAGGGAAAGACAAAAGGCTTATCAATTAAATATTTTTCACTAGTGTACTGCAAAAAGAGTAGTGCTATACATGTACAAAATATAGCTATGATATTATACATTACATACTGTAAAGATCTATTAATTAATATATCTCCGTGGCCTTTTCAGTATTCACTTCCTGTTTTCTTCCTAGGATGTCTGCAGTATGTGTTTTAGGTTTGTAACCACTGTGTTTAATGATGTGTTGGTCAATGCCTGAGGAGGGTACCTGTGAAATGATCCCACATGCTCTGTCAGTGCATGGGAGCAACTCACACTGGAGGGTGTGCTTATAGTTCAGTGACATAGGACAAAGCAACACCAAGATTTCAGAAACAGGGGCACAGAGTCATCAGTGAGGAGGATGGTGACTTAGCTGCCATGGAGGTAGGCGGAGATACAGGATGCAGATCTGTACAAAGACAGGTATTATTAGTTCTACTGGTCATGAAACGACCAGCTATATGTTACTTTGTGCCTGTTATTACGAGGGTTGACATTTGCTGAATCTAAAATGAAAACCCTGTTCTAGATGGTAAAATTATGAGTTCCTAAGCAGGTGTTGTAGGAGTACAGTGGTTGGTTATCTGTTTCTATAGACAGATGCTAGAGCAGCATAAAAGAGAAAGAAAAGACATATTGTCTTTCTTAGATATGTGTCTAGTGACAAACACTCACATGACAAATTTAGGCATGAGACAAACCACAAAGTCAGGGTTGGCTGCTTACTAAGTGAGTGGTGTGAGTGTGCAAGGCTCCTTCATTATGTGGATATGATGATTAATCAATAGCCAAGTGCACCACAGCACTTAATGTAGTGAAATTCTTCTATTCAGCTGCAATTCACAGATACACAATTTTTTAAATTTTTCTTTCAGTTCAGTCTCTTCATTGCTTTTCTTTCTTTACCTGTGATTTGGTGGGGGGCGGGTTTGGTTTGTTTTTCACATAGTTTGCACAAATTCAAAACAGAAGACATTGCATCATTGTCTAGTTACCAGTGCTTTCCAGCTCTCAGTATGGTTTGTCCATGGGTAATATTCAAGGGCAAGAAATTTCTTCATTCTAACTGTTGCATCATTTTGTTTATAGGAAGGAAAAGTTTGGGTGTATCATGTTAGATTGTAGAGAAATGTCTTTCAAATACTTAAATTGCTTCACAAGGATCTTCATTCTGAAGAAATGAACAAAACATCTTGTTGGAAAATAGATCTTGTAGGCTGCAGTGGATAATTTCTGATAGTCTGTCTGCAGCTATTTATTCCTACTGATGCATCAAATTTATTATGTTACCTAAAAAGCTATTTTCAACATGTTTAAAAAGTAATTCCAAGTTTCTACTGTTATTCAAAGCTGATCTAGTAAACTCTTTTCAGCCTAGTATTACTTATGAATGAGTTTACATTTTTAGCTTTTCTGAATCCCATTATACTCCATAAATCAGTCACCAATTTGTTTTTATGATGGTCGTGTAAGAAGATGATTTATATATAAAGTTCAATACAGTCATGTTGAATTGAATTCCCTTTCCCAGACTGTACTGCTGTGATCTTGTGTTTGGCTACAGTACTGAAGTAACTACCACTAGCAGTATAAGCAGAGACGTTTGTCTGAATATTAAAAACAAGTTTCCATTATATGGTAGAGCAAATCCTAAACTTTGTCTAAGTTATGCTGAATCTCAGAAACTAAAGTAGAAAGGCAATTATGGGGTTTAGTACAATAAAAATAGTCTTTGAGTTGTGTGAAAATGTGACCGCTATTTGTAGTCACATGGTACTTTAAGCAGTTTGTGTAAAACCTGAAATTCCCAAGGAGAGACCTTTGGTGGAAGTGTAAAATGTAAGCTACGGCAGTTGTAATATTCAATATCATACTAAGAAAGCATGCTAGGTGCTTAAAGCAGGGACACCAGGTCTTCCTCCTTGCTGCACCCACCTATGCAGTAGTCTGAGCTACAGTGCAACATTGAGAAGGCGTTGAAGTGTCATCGCATGTGACTTGGTTTTTAGAGGTGAAATAGAGTTTTTGGAGTAGCTGGCTTCAAAGTTGCAACCTTTTCCTCCAAGGTGGGAGAATTTATGTATCTAAGATAGCGATTAAGAAGAGGAGCATGGATTAGACATACAGGAGTTTAATTTACAAGGGAAAGGCAGTACTTAAAAAATTCTATAGAATAAGTTGCTTAAACTAATATGCCCCTTAAAAAAGGCAACAACAAATAAAATCCACAGACTTAGTCTGTGAAGAAATCAGACACACAGACTGGTTCTGAAGTAATTTACTCATTCCTTACTAGCTTCTATTTTTTCCCAGGGGTCTCCTACAGAAGTTTTACAGGATGCAGTATAGAAGTATTTGTTTAGTGACTGAAGGTAGAAGAGGTGTTTCATGGCAATGCTTTATATCTGCTTATTATAAAACTTAGTTCATATGCAATTTATTATGATTCTGAATAGAGAGATTGACGAGGAGAATAAGTCAGGGAAATCAATATGACTGAGAACCTAAAAGCATTTTTTCTGTATTTAGTCAATTTTTCAGAAACAAAATACTCTTAATTAAATCAATGTAAAATAAGAAATAATTTTAAAATAGACAAGATGATACATTTATTTTTATGAGTTGTTCCAGATGTTGTTTTTGTATCAATTGGATGTGAGAGAGACAGTCCCTTGCTTAGCGGTACACCTTGCAGCCTCTGCCATGCCAGATGTAAGCCTTTCACGGCTCCTTGCCAGTACTGTAGTGGTTAGTTCAGCTCTTGAGCACAGAAGTGTCTCTATGAACATCTAAAGATAGTAGTCCTGTGTTGTGTGTCTCGTGTTCATTTGAGTTCCAGTTTATATGAGAAGTCAATAGTGGTTGAGCCTGAAGAGTTTCTTCTGTGATGTTACCAAGCTCAGAATGCTTTTTAGCAGTATTAAGACATGTTTTTCTGACCCAAAATGCCAGTCACTCAGATGGAAGTGTGTAACATCTTATGCGTAAACATAGAAGCCTAGTATCATAAAAGATATGTGGGAATAATGTCAAAATTGCATGGTAGTAGTGAAGTCTTTGAGGAAAAAATAACCCATGATATTCATCAATGCAGCCATCTGAGAAGGATGAAAATAGAAATGGTAATTGCTGCAAGGAACAGTTATGCCATTCAAGTAGAACCAAACCTGCTGTTGTTGAGAGTCATACCCATAAGGTACAAAATGTCACAGTGTGCTTGCTAGAACTTCAAAGGATAAAATAGGTGAATAAGGGCTCAACAGGTTGTTACATCTTGTCTCTCTGGTGCTGTCCTGCAAAAGAGAACTGGCGTTTCTGTGGCTGGAGAAGTGTCCTGATGCTATCTATCCCTGTGGCCTGACAAGCAAATCATCTTGCAGTGTAGAATCATCTAGGCTGCTTGAAATGCCTAAGATGTCTCCTTTAAACACCTAATTGATAGAAAAGAACAGAATAACAACAAAAAATATTCAAAGTCCTGTCATTCCACAGTGTTCTAGTCTGAGAGGCCTTATGCAGACATCTGATTGTACAACTGATAACCTTAGTTTAATGGTGGGAGGTTAGTTCAATAAATACAGCCATTTCAAAGCCTAAAGTGTCTTTAAATTTCTAAGATGACAGCCAAAATAGACATTTTTGTACCTATCTGATACCTAGACAAATTTAAGATTTAAGGTTTTGACTGAGTGAATACTCTGATACTGAGGCAGGAACCTAAACTGAAAAAGTAAATTTTTTTATTAAAATGAAAAGCATAGATTTCCCATCAGGTTGAGGTTGTGGGTATCCAAAGGTTTTCCTGATGACAAATTCAGGACTGTAAACCAGAAAAGTCTTCAAAGCCTTATGTTCCTTCTCACCCACTTGGTCATGAAAATGAGGGTTTTTTCCCTCCTCTCTAGAGACTGTGGTCTTTGCATTTACTCTAGATGCTTTTCCTGCAGTTTGAGTTAAGCATTGTCATTTTACATTATGCCAGTATTCTCATGAACTGCAGTTCAAATAATATGTATTAGCACTAGTGGATTTGGTCAGTTTGAGGAAAAATGAATAACTGAGTGAGCACCTACCTATCATATTAGCTACAGGTTAAATATTGATGATGCAAACAATTTGTTACGGATAATAAATTAAATCTAATTATGCTGATGTCCCTGTGTATCTTGTCAGATATAATTAGTAAGCTGAAAGTCATTTTAGGAGATGAAATTAAAAATGTAACTGTATATTTGAAAAGAGACACATTTTAAATACAGTTACTGCATTACTACAGCCATAGGTTGTAGAGCTATCACATATGTTCTATTCTAGCAATTAGAACAGTCTCAGTATGAAAGCAGTGGACCACTGCCAATTTGAGGTAAGTGTAAAGTCACAAAAATATAAAGCGCTATACACAAAATTAAACGGCGGCAATCATTCTGTCATGAGGAAAAGACTTCCTCAGATGCACCTGTATGATCCTACTGGAAGAAGTTCATTTTGTCAGTTCTGGTTTTGGCAGAACCAGATCTATCTAGTGGACAGATAAATGAAATCTAGGGTTTTTCACTGCTTTGAAGAATGTTTGGGATTTTTATTTGTTTTGTTTTAAATGTCTTCAATGGTTGTCATAGCTCCCATGCAGCCAGATTTTTTTTTTTTTTTCTTCTAAGTTATTTTAGAGAAAACTGTGTACTGAATAGATATGTTTAAACCTTTTGTGGACAATTAAAGTTGAAAATAATTTCCTCTTTAAAGCAGAAAGGGAATTGCATCATAATGGAGAAACTGAAGTTATTTACATTTTTAAAGCCTTTTGAAATTCCCAATTTTTACACAAATATAAGGCTGAAGACTATATTACTTGAGACTTTTCCTGTGATATTCTTCCTCTTCCACCTAAATATTTTTTCATTTTTTCAGACTTTTGCCTAAAATAACGTTTAGATGTAGTCTTTTTAGGCAATGTTTTCTTTTGCTATTCAGGATCTAATATTATAATATTGTTTAGCTTAGCTTTTCCAAACGCTTTAAGTTACATTTTAATGTGCATTTCATATTCAATAACTCATTTCTATAGTTAAATTTCTTTTGAAGTCTTTACATATGGGTTTTCCACCATCTTAAGGTGAGTGTTTCTGTTCTCATAGAAGTTATTTAGACAAGCTGTTTAGGCAAGGTAGGTTTTTCCTGTGGCATTTGGTCAACGCCTTCTAGATCTGATAAGGTAACTGATTTTGTGCATAGTTGTGCACATGAGCATTTTTGTTTTATAGCAATGTATCCGCATGTAGTAAGTTTTTGTAAGTCAGCTGATGGGGAAACCTGTTTGAGGTACAGTTGAAACCTCCAGCTGAGGAACAGTGGTTATTTATAGTGCTGTGACAAGAAATGTAGATGTCTATGTGATTATGCTGTTTATTTTTTTAAGAAAATACATTTCATAAATGTAATCCAAACTTGCCTATCCATGCTTTAAAAAAAATTATCTCATTTTAGCTTAAGCTTTTTCCTAATTGAACCAAGATGGTATATATGTAAGATGGGTTTACGAAGACAAATCTGTCAGCAAAGACATGTATTTGAGCACATGTCATGGGTTTCTGATCTGAGCTTTAAGCAAATCAGTTTTACTTTTCCCTTAAAGAGAGGCCCTAACTTGATAAATATTGGGGGAGGTTTGTTTTATAAATAAATGTTTATATGTTTCCATAGATATCTCCATGTTGTTAGAAGATATTGCATCAGCTAGTTGTTCCTTTGTTTTGGTCAAGGAGAATGTTGTGTGTTTCCCTTCGAATTTTTCAGATTAATGGGAAAAGAAATATGATGTTTATATAAATAAGTCTGAAGCTGTCTTCTGTCTTTTAAGAGAATGGAAAAACTGGGAAGACTTTTTCCCCTCTACCACCCACCTTTGAAAATGATAAGAAAAAGAAACTTCTTGTTCACCTGCATCCATTCAGCTTCAACTTGTCTAGTCTTTCCTGAAGGCCATTCTTTCCTTACTTATCATATTTCAGAGTGCTTATTCCAAAACCTCTAATCCCTATTCCACTGAGTCTTGGAAAAAATCCAGTGAAGTGTTGTTAATAAATTTATTCACACTTTTAAAAGATCATATTTCCTAGCTAACACGTTCATATTGTGACATCAAGTTTTTAGCCAATGATGCAGCCATGAAATACAACTTATTTTCCTGGGTGACAGCAGAACTAATGCTACCATATGTATTATACAAAGATTGAAAAAACAGTAAAATTATCCATGATGTCTGAATAGGTTTTCCAATACATATTTTTGCTGAATAAGCACAGATATCATGTATTTTGATCTGTCATTCAACCCAGAATGACATGAATTGTGGGTTTATGCCATTATTTATCTTACTAGAGAAAAAAGCTCAAGCTGTTATTTACTATGCATTTTATTCAGAAATTACATTGAATGTTGTTAAGAAAGCATGTGATACAAACTGCAACACTAGAAGATGAATTTAGAGGTAGCATTTTGTCTATACTGTGAGGAAAAGTCATAAGCAAGATAAGGAAAAGGCAGATAGAATACCCAAAGGAACAGATTATCAGGACAGGTTTACAGGTTTTGACAGAAGACATAGCAAGAACAGCATTGCTTATAGGATTTTGCTTGCCTAGGCTATGGGTCAGGCAGTCACTGAGTCTGAGTCTGTGCATTATGGGATCAGTCTGCATGCAGAGATACCCAGTCTGGGCTAAGTGCAAGAACTGGCTGGGGGGCTCCGTTGTTCACCCTGAAAGAAAACCTGTGTTCGTAAAAGGTGTGCATGCAGTCCTGCACAGCATGCAGTGCTACAGTAACACATCCAGGAAGCTTAAAATGACAACTCCTGGCAGTAACTTCTTAATTTGGTTTCATGGACCTGGCCAGTGTGGGTGCTCCCTGTGACATTGAGGATCCCAGGCTGAATTGTAGTCACTCTCCCAGTTCAGTGCAGTATTCTGGCAGGCCAAATTGCGCAAAATGTTTGAACTCTACATGCCCTCATATTGTTTCTCTTGAAAATTTAACTGCATATGCCTCTCTTTTCTGGTGTTTACTTGCTACAGCTTCTCTTTGGTTCTTGCATAATTTATTGACAGTCCAGTTCCAGAGAGTCCTCCGGCTTTCCCAACAGAGCTGCATTTACTTGACATAGATCCCGATTCACTAGGTCTAGGCTTCACTTTTCCTAGCATACTTCTGAAGTCCCTCTCCCTAAAAGCACAGTCTTCATTGAAGGTAGTCAGTTCTCTCTTTTCAAAAAATATTGATGAACAAAGGCAAAAGACAAACTGGTTTGAACAGAAGAGAGTGAAAATCTTGAGCACGTCTCAGCTATTTACTGGTAAGAACTGCATTTTGGTACCATCTGGAAAAGTGTGCATTCCTGTAATGAAACCCATTGGGCATCCCTACATCTGTTTGACATGCTAACTGTCTCTCAGAAACAGAAGTCTTTCTTTGCATAAACTATATTAAACGTGCGATGATACCACTATTCTCTAGGATATCTATTACAATCCTGAATCCTAGATGGAGGCAGTGACCTGTGTTGAATTTGTTGCAGAGTATATTGTCTTAGAAAATGCTGTGAACATTACTTCATTGTTTCAAGCTACTGTTAAATTTTATCATCCTTAATGTTTGTCTCTTCACTTGGGATGAAATGGGAGAAGGAAAAAAGGAACATGAGTCCTTCACTGCAAGCTCCTCTTTTCTCCCCACCCGCATTATCTTGTCAAGCTGAATTTATTTGCCTGAACTTGCTTTCTGGAATCAGTGGTCTGGGCATAAGCAGGCTGAAAGAGAAATATAGGTGCGTAGTGAGATGTAGGTGCCTAGTGGTACTGCCCAGGGCACGTAAGAAGTGACATTTGAAGCACAGCCTGGGGCAGGATGGTGAAGGCTCCTTGTGTTGATACAAGTTGGTAAACCTGCTGTGGTCCTGTAAGTACATTAATGCCTAAAAAACACCTGTGCCCAGCAGTGCAGGCATGGTAGAGAAAAAGGAAAAGGTACTGTCATGGTTTAGCCATGGCTGGTGACTGAGCACCACACAGCCACTCAATCAGCTCTCCCCCAGTGAGGGGAGAGAACTGTAGGCATAAAAAAGTGAGAAAAAACTTGTGGGTTGACATGAAAGTAGTTTAATAATGAAAAAGATATCATAAGAAGAATTCTAAAAATTCTAAGGAAAAGGGAGGGGAAAAAACCAAACAAAGCAGAGAGAGAGAAAAATAAATGCAAGAAAAACAAGTGATGCAAGTGGAAACAACTGCTCAACATTAACTAAACAATGCCCAGACAGTCCAGGAGCAGCGTCCACCGTGCCAACCTCTCCTCCTCAGTTCTGTTGCTGAGCATGATGCCATATGGTGTGGAATATCCCTCTGGTCAGCTGTGTCCCCTCCCAGCTTCTGTGCACCTCCAACCTGTTTGTTACTGGGTGAGGTGAGGAGTAGAAAAACCCTCAACTTTGTGCAGATGCTGCTCACCAATAACCAAAACATCCCTGCGTTATCAGCACTCTATTCAGCACAAAACCGAAGTCCTATGCAGGCTAATATGAAGAAGTTTAACTACTCTATCCAAGCCAAGGTACTAAATCAGCCCTTGCATGCAAATTTTCTCCTGCTATTCTGTTGCACATCTTCACAAGGCACACATTTAAATCCTGCCTGTCTAAATCACCCTTTTCTGTGGTCATCTCTCTCACTATAGTTTTATCAATGTTCTTAACTTCTTGTGAAGTTAACTTGTGAAGAAATTGGTTGCCCTCAAACAAACCAGTATCCAGATTCTCAATTAAACCATCAGATTAGCAGCAGGATTCATTTCAGTTTGTTGCTGGGGAGGGCAGTGTAGTTCACTGTTTTTGTTTTTGTTTTACAACTGGGTGGTTTGGACCAAGGCAGCCTAATAGGCCAAACCATTCTGTGTGATCTCCTTCCAGAGTTTATGCAGAAGTTTTGCCAGGAGTCTGAGCCAGTCCATTAACATACAGACACAGGCTTCACTACTCCCAGCAACAGCTACCCACATAAAAAAGGTATGGGTTATCCACAACATGGTGTCATTAGACCCATGTTCCCATTGTGTGTATCCTACTGAAATAGGGGAAAGAGGTATGGAGCACAGAAATCAAACACACACAGGCTTCCAGTTCTTGCAGAGCCAAGACTGCCTCTTACACTTCTTTCAGAGCCTCTTGATTAAGTAAGCTGAGCTCTAGTACCAGTTGGCCTAAATCAATGTAGTCTTTTTTTTCAGTCAAGATAGTTGGGATCAAGTAGCTGTGCTGACAGAAAATGAAGACTCTGTTGACCTAGGTTGTATTAATATCAAATATTAGGTAGGGCACTTTGGGTATAGCTAGCATACAGCCAGTGACAGCATGGTCACAGTATGATGGCTTCCAGCTCAAAGATCCTAGCAGTAAGGTTAAAAATCATATATATGTCAGAGTAGAAAAAGCGTACTATGCAAACAGTACAGGTGTCTGAGCCAGTTAACCAGGATAGCATAATCTGAAGTGAATAGTCAGTGGTTAGATTTTAGAGATTTGATCAGGTGTGTCATTATTGGTATGGTCATATGATAGCAAATAATGGGGTCTGCTGCTCAGTTATCCCAACATTTACTTGGAAAACACTATAGGTAACAGAGTAGGCTTAAGGCAAATGTAATTTAGGGCTACAAAATATAATCTGGTCATAACAGCTAAACCAGATTCGCTATCATGTAGCATCCTGACCTCTGTTTAAGCCCTTTGATCATTTAAATGCAAATACACAAAGACCACCTTGGACAGTTGCAATTACTAGTTGTCTGCTTTCATTTCTGTTGTAAACGTAATCGATGAATAACACAGGATGATACAGGAAACAGTGGCATAGATTCAATTCTGTTGTAATAACCAGCAGCAAATTCCACTTGGGGAATACTTTAGCCTTTGCTCTTGTTCTTTGGTGCATTTGTAACAATTGTAAAAGAGTCACTTAAAAATCCAATTATTTCTACTCCATTTTTTCATCTTATAGCAGACTGATGTTAATAGACAGGGGTAGGAATAAATTTTTAATATCTTTTCTTACAGAACATGATTTTTCAGTAGAGAAATGTATAGAGCTTTTACTCTTATCCTTTGCTGAATATATGTGGAAACAGTACTTGACCATGGTTTATTTCTGCAATTTAGAACTGAAAACTTCAGAGAATTTTCTGAAGCCAAGGTTCATTGGTGCTTATCACTCCCAGCCCAGGGCCTCTAGAAGGCAAAGCTATAGCAATTAGAGCTGGTAATGTCATTCAAAGCTGTTGAGTGCTTTCAGTTTGTGATAACAATTTAGGGTTATATCTGTATTCTGAGACTGTTCACATCTGGTCTGTATGGGTTGTGTTTAAAAGACAGCTCTCTAAGTTTGAATATGGTCTCTTAAGGATTTTGGTAGAAGGGAAAGTTGATGTCAATGCAGAAGCATGTTAAGATATTTGAAGGAGATAAACAAGGTTTAATCTTGTGTGATAGGAAGTCTATTATTAAAATAGAAATCTCTTTAGAAGAATTTCTAGTTCTAAATTAAGCCCAAGATATAAATTCCTCTGTATTTTATCACATAGTAATTGTTGAAGACATAATCTTTCAGAGCGGTAAGTCAAAAGTCTTTACTGACTTCAAATCTTACTGAATGTACAGCATTCTTAATTTTATAAAAGTAACAGATTTAATTTAGTGAAGAACTTTGCCTAGCTTTTGCCATTAATTTGAGGACCTCATGCAGTCTTTGTTTTTCTAAAAAATATACACAATATATTAACTCACAATGTGCAAGCAATAGTTCTTCCATGTAGCTGTGAAGCAGCAACTGCTAATATCTCAGACTGGCTTTAAAGGACGTTTTGAAGACTGTTGTCTCTCAAAGAGTAAAATGTCCTCTTAGATATTCTTGTTCCTCATGCAGATCATTAAAACCTGCTGTTTGGAAAATACTCTGAGCATCATCTGACTTCTGTCTGACAAAACCAAGGGACCTTATTTTAGTTGATGCCTCGTAGGAATGAAATAGGGTGCATTGGGTTTTGACTTGAAGTATAGCATGCTGTAAAATTATTGTGCTTTATAAAATGAACCACAAGCTCTAATGTATCTCTGACATGTGAGGAGCCATCTAGCTGAAAAGCTGCTGTAGAGTTTGCTTAATAACAGCAATGTTACTCAATCAAAACATGACTTTGTCTTACTGCAGTCTTGGTTTATTTAATATTTAGTATTTTATGATGCAAGATTGTGCTTGCAAGTACTGCACAAATGACAAATTAAAAAACTATAGCTACAAAAAAGCTTAAATCCACATGAAAAGAATGCAAGTTAGGTGTTTAATATATGCACAGTTAGTGACAGAAGTATTTTAAATGTATAGCCTGGGAAGCCACTGTATTACCTCCACCTCTATTACTCCTTGGGTTTTCCAACTAAAAGGGTCATCTGAGTGTGTGAATCTACTTCAGGCAAACCATGGTTGCCAGAAACATAGTATCCAAACAAATTAAAATTGGCTATTTGCATAAGACAGTCTTAATGTCTTATCAACTCTATGAATACATCCCCTGAATGTTATTACAGTCCATAGTTATGGAATATTCACTCATAAAAATTTTAGAAAAAAATTATATTAGTTCTGATATAACTAGAAAGCATTTGAATGTTCTTATAACTACTTTCATAGGGAAGTTACTTTCTGATCTTTCATTCCATCCCTGTTGGACAAGTTCATGTTCAGTGAATTATATACCTAGGAATGAGGACTGTCTTGGTAAGTCTTGACTAGAACAAAACTTCCTGTCTTCAGAACTTTGAGGCTATGTACCCATATGTGCTGTGAACTGAGTTTCAAACATCTTGGATATCTTCTCTGAATGAATTATAGAATTGAGTCAATCTGATGCAAAAACCTGAATTCAGTTGAAATTTTGTCACAGATGGGAAACTCCTTTTTTTCTTTTTCCTTTTTTTCTTTTTCCTTTTTTTCTTTTTCCTTTTTTTCTTTTTCCTTTTTTTCTTTTTCCTTTTTTTCTTTTCTCATTTTCAAAAGCAGCAACAGATCAGGAAGTCTCAAGGTATCAGTCATTACACTTTCAGAAATACTCTTCCTCCGTGTATTTTCTTTTCTTTTCACAGACAACAACCACAGTCTAGCCTAGTTGAACTAATTTGTTATGTTCCATTATTTTTATATTGACCAGTCATGCATATTCAACAGTACGTGATTTTATTATTTCTAAATTGTTCAAGTTGCATTTTTGCTATCCTTTATTAGGCTCAGATATTTTTTGTTATGAGAGAATCCACCTGGTTTTCTATCTTTTAGTTGGCTAATCTATACACCTGCTGGTCTTAATCACCTACATTTTTGATCCCTAGATTAAATTATTAAAAAAAGCAGATTTCTGTGATGGTGGAATTCTCTTAGGTTCAGAAGAGTTTGACTCCCTTGGGAGTCTCCAATTGTGCAGTCTTTTCTCACAGGAGAAAGTTGCCACCTCTAAACGGCCTTCTAACAGCAACAGCTAAACACTGCAAGTCCAGGAAAAAGTAAAATAGAGTAATGTTGTGCTTTGACTCAAAGCAGAACCGTGTTGCCTCTGAGAACGTCAGGTTTTTATTCCTCTCAGGCAGTCAAGATAACAGAGAACTTCTCAGTCTACTTTGACCTAGCTGTAGTGAAGTTTGATAACTGGCTTTTCTTTGCTGGTTGTCATAATCCTTTCCACATCCATTTTCTTGTGTGTGAGGGAAGGACTGCCTGCTTGGGCACCATTGGTGAGTGCCCTACATTCCATGTGTGTAGAAAAAGCTGAGACATTCTTACCACAAAAGGAAGCTCTGGAGAGCCTTGACCACTTCAATATGACAAAAATGAGATTCAAATTCAAATGAGATTTTTGTCCCTTTCAGTCATAAAATGCCCAGTCATTCTACCAGTGCTAGGAATAGACTAGCCAGTATTTGCTAAAATTTTCTTCTTTAGATGCTATTCATTTTTAAAACCAGAATACAAAATAATTTTCAGAGCAGCAGTCATGCAATTGATCTGCTCAGATCAAACAGCCAAATCACTGTTTTTCCACTTGATGTAACATTCATAACTCACCACATTTTGAAAACATTGGTGATCTGATTTTCTATCCTAGCTTATTCTTACCTCAATATTATTGTAGTACTAACACAAATAGTTCCTAAAACAGAAACAGTAACAAACAATGAACAAAAATAACATTAAAAGCAATGAGCCTTTTTTAAAAATGCCATTACCCAAAAGATACCATTTGCTCTATGTCACCTATTTTCTGTTCTTCAAAACAAGGAAACTTAAGTAGTAATGCTGTGATGCAAAGAATGCAAATTGAGTAGGTAAATAAGTAGGTATTATGTAGGTAAATAATTTTTTATGAAGAATCGTTTTTTATGTCATCGTGGAGTATCTTAAGTGCTCAGGTACATTCACTCATTCCTGTGTGAAAGAATCTGTACAGTCCTGTATTACTTCTTAGCATTTTTTTGAGTTTCAGCATTAAATTTAAAAGATTATAAAATATGGTTTCCATTTAATCTGGCAATATTGTTGGTCCACTCTGTAAGTAAAAGAAGGAAGAAAAGTCTAATGCATGTACATTTGTTAATATCCCTGGGGAGTCAGTTGTGTAGGTGTGGTACTAATGGGAAAAATGGCTCTCCAGAGAGCAATGTGCAGAGAGGAACAAAGAGAAAGCTTTTTGCTGGACTGAGGGTTTTGCTGCTGGCTGCTTGGCTGCACAGTAGCATTATTCAGAGGAAGTGCACCTGCTCTAACATTTTCTTCAGCTGGAAGCAGACAGGTTTGTTGAATGCTCTAATTGCTGGTAGGCATGAAAGGATTGCCAAGAAGATTGCTTCCTAGGCTGTCCTTTGATGTTTCATATGATTTGGAAGTGAAGATTTCTTTTCCTTTATCCATCTTACTAATAGGTGAGAATAAAAAATTTCCTCTCAGCTTTCATTCCAGACGGTATCATGGCACATTCAGTCCGATTAGCTGTATCGTGGGCCAAAAGAGTCCTTTTATCTTTTGAAAGGCGTGTAAAACACAAGCATAGTCATCACAGTCCACATTCATAAAGCACTATTAGCTACATGTGCAGTTCATTGCAGGGGTCTCTGGGCAGGAGAAATACTCTGCTGTGATCACTAGGTTTGTCAAGTGCTGTAAATCCACAGCTAGAAATTTTGGATACCGTCCTTTTAATACACACTATAAATCTTGGACCACCATTAGAAAAGGTTCTTTATTTAATTCCAGTTATGTTAATTTATAAACACAATAATTCTAATATGAAATGCAAGTTTTGCCTTATTTTTCAGCAAAATTTGATTAGCAGAGAACTGCAGTGAGGCTTGGTAGTTTGAATGTCCTCCTTTTACAGATAAATACAAGGCATAACTAATGCCCTATGAAGTCTTGTACTAAATTCAGACTATAACTAAATCTACAAACAGTACAGTGTGATATATTTTGTTTGCAGAAATATGCAAATTAATAGAGTAACTAAAAAACTCTGTATTAGGTTAAATTATAAGGTTTTATTTCATCCTCTTACTAGGAAAGACCTAGCTGAAAGAAATTATAGTGCATTACTTTCACCCATGTAAACTATCACTAATGGCTTTCTCTTGAGAGGATGAATATTGGCAACATACTTGGAAGCACAAGAATACTTGAATGTAGGTTGCTTATCCAAGTAGAATAACCTTCCTCAGTTGGATTTGGTTTACATCTCCTCTGTGATACAGATTTTGTATTCAGATCCATCACTTGCAAAGTTCAGGAGTGTGTGCATGAAGTGTATGCCTTTTCAGTCAGAGCCTATTTCACTTTCCAATCAAGAGCTGAGAATTTATGCATGAGACACCTATGTCTGTTATATATGACTCTGAAATATAGTGTCTGAAATTTTTAAAAATACATATTGGTTTAGGCTTTATTTAAGAAATTAAATTGTTGTTCTTTAATCTCTTGAAAATTTGGGAGAAAACCTTTCAAGGTATCTTCTGAAACTTGGAGATCTGTATGTGATTTTTATATTATAATTTACTGAATTATGAATTCAATTTCCTTTTTATAAAATTGCATACTTTTTTCCCAAACTATCTGTTTTGCAATTCAGTTTTTTGAATGCTGTAACATGTCAGTCTTGATCTTTATAGCTGCCTTTTGAGCAAACTGGTTACAGTGCCAGTGGTCAAGGCCGTTAGACTTCTATGGAGTTTTGTCATGGTCACTAATTTACACCAACTTCCCAAGTTTCTCTTCTGAGCACAAAGTGTATGTACTTTGTCTTGTCATGTAAGCAAGGAGTATATTTAAGTGTCTGCAACCATGGCTTCCAATTTTAATTTTGTTGTGACATGATGAAGTATTTTAAAGAGTGTATCTAGAACTTTATTTACTTGGCCAAGAGGTCAGTCTGTTGCTTTTTTCTGTGGAACCACGTGTTTATTAGGTTTCTGTATGAATCATGCAGCGCATTAGATGTGCCAGTGTTTTATTCTAGACATCTTTATAATAGTTTGAATGTACTAAATTTTCCAATGGTATATGAAGTCCAAGAAATTTCTTCCCCACTAAATTTTCAAATTTGGCTTGCATATCTTTGTACATACAGCTCTGTGTGAGCATGTATCTACCTAAATGAAATCATTAGTTCAGATGTTTAGGTTAACTAGGTAAACATGAATATCTAAGGTATTTGAAGGCAGGGATGCTAATACACATACCCGTGGGGTGTAAGTACTTCAAGACAATAACATCTAGGTGATTATATTATTCATGTCACAATGGATGGGGGAGAAGGTTGAGTGTTTGGTTCATCTTCTTATTCACCAAACAGAAATGAGTCAGTTCTGAGACTCAGGCTGGTACAGCCGAGGGAATAAGCAAGTGGTTCTTTTCAAAGCTGAAAGCAGAAGGATAGCAGATCACAGTCATGGATCCTATTTTTTTTGTTCACTACTAGTGGTTCCCCATTGTTCGCTCCCTAGTCAACCCTACTTAGTGTTGTAAGTGACTACCGCCTAAAAAATCCTTTATGATGATCCATGCAGTGCAATGCCTGCTTATGCAAGTGGCTTTCTCAGCATTCATCTCCAAGTCTCTGTCCTAAGGGTTATTTGTAAGCCATCTGGAAAGAATGGGGTGACTCATTTGTTTTGATGTTGCTGTGGGTTTTTGTGGCCTTATACAGGGAGAAACAATGTGTACTTGGTCATATCCCTGCAGGCAGTTTTTCAGACTTTACTTTGATAGGGGCTAAGTCTTACTGGACTGTTTCCTTTGATTTACTCTGATTTAGTCTGTTGAAAATAGCTGTAGACTAACCACAAGTTTTGTTATGGGTAGATGTGCAATTACGTCTTTTTTCTTCTTGGTGGGTATTGGTCACATCACTTAAATGTGTCATGGTCAGATGCATGCTATCTGATTTTTGTATGAGTTATTCAGAACTGCAGCAGAAATTTCACTCTAAAAAAGGAGAAGGAAATTAAATGTGTGAGAATAGAATTCAAAGCTTGTCCTGAGCTGTCATCTGTCAATAAACTGTTGGGAAAGGATGATGCTAATAATCCTAAAACCACAGAAGATGTGAGATAGAAGATAGAAGAGGAGTAAGACTTAGAGATCCAGGACAATAACTGTATTCTAAATGAAATGTATTTAATTTCCTGAGGAAAGTATTAACAGTGAGTAATAGGAGAAGAAAATATTCTGTAGGAAGATTAGTTAATTGATGGAGTGTCGTTCAGAGCTAAAATAATTCAAATCCCCAAAGGTTTGACTGCTCTCAAAAGCTGAATGGTGTAGGCACATAATGTGTTCTACAAGATCTCATATTAATTGTGTGTTAATACTTGTAGAAATATATACAATGACTTTTTAAAAGAGAACTTATAAAAAAAACACTTCTTACTTCATGGAAATCGGTGAAATACTTAAGTCATTTTTTTGACAGTAAGGGGACTAGAAGCTAATGTACTGATACACTGCAGTGTTACTACATATGTGCAGCCAAGTGACTGCGTAGTGAATTGCAAGTTTAAAAGATGATTTGCAAAGATATTATATATTTGTTAAGAAACAAAGTATGTTTCATCCCTTATGAAAATCTGAAAGAAACAGATTAAGATCAAATATAATGAACTTAGTCACTTTGTATTTGAAAATAAGAAAGATTCTGAATCGAATCGATATTGCCTTGAATTGGATTATATTTTTCTGCTATGTCAATTGATTGCAGTTAGGCAAGCTACAGGGGCTGATATTATTGAATTTTAAAGGAACTAAAAAAAATTCCTTCAAATCAGGAAGATATTTTCAGGAAAGTTTTTACTGTCATCAGTAAAACAAATCCTAGTAACATTTTAATGTAGTAGGTAGTATTTAATTTATAATGCTCTTCTGAGTATATTTTTTGTTAAGCATAGCACTGTTTGATTCTATATTTAAAGCATATGGGTAAGGTTCTAATTGACAGATGAGTTAAGAAAGTTTAGGCTCAGTTAAGAAGCTTGAGGTTCCACCTTGCAGTGTCACTTTGTAACAGCCTGGAGAAATTGCTGAATTCTTTTGACTAGGGGTGTTGTGAAAGAAACTTGTGAGCCTGCTGCAGAAAGGTTTAGGATTCAAAGAAGGTTTAATTTAATGAATCCATGCAGTTAGCAAATTTGATTGTATCAGTTTAACTCTCTTTATGAGCTGGTCCAAACAGAACTGTAGAGGAGGTAATTATACTAATGGAGAAAAAGAAGAAATGTAATAAATATTCGTAAAGTATGTAAAATTTGTTTTTATCATAATCTATTTTATCTAGGTCACCTTCCACACTGTTTTATTCCTGATAGCCTATTTATTTTTTCTCTTTTTTTGTCTCACTTTCTATGTAGGACTGGCTCATCATGTCCGTAATCTCCTAACAGAAGCTGTGGCCCTGTACTTGGAGGCAGATGATAAAAGGAGCACCAAGACAGCAAATGTGCTGCTTCTGTCCTTACTTGACATTTTGCAATACATGCTGACGTATACAGCAAACATTGTGCGCCAGACTTTGCAGGTATGAGATTTATTTGTGGGGTCTTTGCTGTCTTGAACAATTTTTTAGATAACTTCCTACTATCCTTAATAACTAGACTCCCGCTATTCTGATTTTATGGAACTTTTAGCATGGTGAAAACTCAATTTGTCTTGCATATTTTTGTTTGAATCACTGCAAGTCATGGCATCGATAGGATTTCCTCCTCCAACAAAGACATCCTCCTCCTTAAAAATGGAGCACAAAATACAGTTCAAAGAAATTTCGCATAACCCTCTTAGTAACATATGAAGGAAAAGCACGCATCATTTTTTAGACATGATGTAAATCTAGCAAATATAGCTTTTCTTTCTAGATGATCTGCCAAATTATTAATTTAGTCAAGTGGAAGTGACTTCTGCTATTTACACTGCGAACAACACCTACTCCTCATGTTGGGTCTTTATATGTTCTTGGGATTATTCACTGAAGGACAGATATTTGTTAGGTGACATAAATCTAAGGGACAGGGATTCCTAGAGATTGCAGATAGGTTTTAATAGCTTTCAGGACATGGCTTCTTTAGTCCCCAAAGGCCTTCCTCTGTGGGTTGGTTGATTTTCGTTTTGGTTCTGTGTTTTTTGGTTTGCAGGGTTTTGTGGTGGGGGGGATTGGTTTTTTGGGGGGGATGTTTTTTTAAGTAGGCTTAATGTAAGAAGTTGGTGTTGAAAACTAATATTTTTTCTTTTTTCTACATTGATTTACACAAGCAGTTATGTTATCAACCAACCACATTTCACTGCAAGGTTTTTTGTTTGGTATAGATGTGTGATGGTACAATACTTTGTCTTCAAGTCCTCTATTAGCAGGTTCTGTAATGATATTTTCATCTAAGAATAACTTCATTGATCAAATTTTGTAGGCTAATTGCTTGTTGTCATATTTTTGGCATCACTCCATGTAATCATAGAGAGCTGAATTCTGTACTTATGCTCCATACAGCAGTGGTGAGGCAAATTATTCTAGAGGACACATGAGGAGAGAGGATCTTGCACATGTATTGGTAATATTGAATTGATGGGTTTTATTTAGATTTAAAATTAAATCTATTCCTTCAAAGCCAAATTCTGTTCTGGCTTTACTTGAATACAGCAGTTGATTGATGCACTGAAATTCCAGCTCCAGTTTTGTTTGTCTCTTGTCAAAGTAATCTGCTTTTCTCTTAAAGGCTAATGAGTAACAAGGAGCAGCTGGAAAACTGAGTTTTGAAGCACAGGTCTGTTCTGTGCCCATATAATATTAATTTTGCTATGGTGTTACTTGTCTTGGCTTACATGTCTTGGCAATACTCATCACAAGATCCTGAGAGTTCTGCTCAGTACACATACCCTATTGAATGATGGCCATCAGTTATTGACTACATAATATTCCACTATTCACGTGTCACTAAATGCATCACAAATATTATTCTTGGACTGTTTTTATAGAGATGTTTTGAATAAGATACCATTTAAATCAGAACTTGTAAAACAGAGTCAAATCTTGTATTATCCATTTCTGAGGCTTAAGTTGTCTTTTACAGATGGCAGTACCTTCACTTGAATCCTTTTTATTTAAATATTTCATGTGTAAAGTGATAACCTTATCCAGCTGTATTGGCAATAAATGTCACCACTTCTCCATTGCACTTAAGTATTTCATGCTGGATGGTGCTGATAAGTGAATCCAGGTTCAGGAGAAGAGTTTACTCTTCATGGTCCAAGTACTTTCAGATCGATTTGCATGTCTGTTTTGGATAAGTTTTGTTAAATGTCCCAGAGGTGATCCATATTAGCTGAAAAGAATTTGCAATTTCAGTTTGATATATGGACTCTATTTTGTGACTCTGGCACAGGTTGCCCAGAGAGGCTGTGGATACCCCAGCTCTGGCAGTGTTCAAAGCTAGGCTGGATAACACCCTGAGCAACCTGGTCTTGTGAGATGTATCCCTGCCTGGGGGATGGTGGGGGTGTGACTAGATGATCTTTAAGGTTCATTCCAACCCCTTAAAATTCTGTGATTATATGATTCTACAACTTAAGGTAGGCTTAACAATGGTATAGTGTATATCCTACATATACATATACAATTTCTTTAGTGCTATTGTTCATTCTCTTTCCAAAGACACTAATATATAAAAGTTAAAGAAAGTAGTTAAAGATTCCTGATGGAAGGTGTCTGTCTTCTGATCCGTGTACTAATGAGAAAAAGCTGTTTTAAATTTTGTTGAATGGCTTACTTCCCTTTCTTCTTTAATATAAACATTCAATTTTTTGTCTCCTCTGCACTTTTTGCCCTTCTTGAACTTCAGCATTCCAGGTCATTGTGGTGAGTCTCAGAGACAGACATACCAATGTGATTTATTGCCTGGAGAAACAGCTCTTCAGTTCTCTCTTATTTAGAAATTCTTTCCAGAAGAAAGGTATTATCCTTTCAACTCATGAGTATCAACAGTGGAGTTTGAGCAGTAGTGACACCTGTCTCAGGGGAACTTGCTCCTCTGTTCACTTAACCAGATGAAAACCTCCAAGTATTACACTTGGACAGTGATTTTTAGGATTGAGCTATAAATGAAACACAGTACAAATTATTTTTAAATGTGTTCTTTAGACAAAATGTTTACTTTTTTCCTCTAGCAGATTGACTGTATAGGGTCATGGTCCAAAGCTGGTGTAAGGTAATGACTTTAAATGAAAAATCCTGTAAGCCAACCTTTCAGGAGCCCTGGGGCAGAGATTGGTCATAAATAGGACTGCCCAGGATAGTAGTATGTCTTGATGATGGAGGGATGACAGTGGTCAGAATTACAAGTAGTAACTGATCTTATTACTTGAAAACTTAATTATTCCTATTTCAGAAATAATTTTAATTATAAAACTATATATTGGGACTATTTCAGGATACAGGGTAAGACAGACAGGCAAAATTGGACAATATTGCTGAGAATCCTAAATTTTCAGTCACCTTGATTAGCTTGGTTTGAGGTATCTTTTGCACGTACATTTTATTGCATTTTGCTGAAGAAATGTCATACAGGTCAATATTTTCAGCCTGTACAGAATGGTACGACAGCATGGGTCCCTTTGCTTTGTGCTTATTGTCACAGAGGGAGTGTAACTGCTCGTTGGGAGCCCAGGAATATTTAACATGAAAATAGTGCATAAGTCTCCTTCAAACTTCCATTCACACTTCAGCCTCTTAATGGGCCTAATCTGTTCCTCATAACAGGACGATCACCAAGGTTGCTTTTGATTTCTTTTCTCTCTTGTAAAGGCACAGAAATCTGGCATGGGAGGGGACACGCAGGCTGCCGAAGACCTTCTGGTTATTAACAAACCCCTGACAGACCTGATTAGCCGGCTTATTCAACTGGTGAGAGTTTGCTTGTTTGTAACTGTACGGAATGTTACTGAAGTTGGAATTATGCAACTGAATTCAACTTATTAGAGCTCTGTAATTGTTTATATGCTCCCACCTGCTACTCTTAACACTTTGTAAGAAGTTACAGGTCACAGTGACTTGCAGGTTACCAGTGATGTCAGAGTAAGTCTGTTTGACTGGAGCATAGAAGTGGGATGAGGGGCAGACTGCAGGTACTCAGTTTGGATACAAATGTATAGCCAGCATTTCTCCTTCAGAATGGACTAGTTACCACTACATGGGGAAAGGATGGCATTCAAAATTTGAAACTAATAGTATTGCTTCCTTTAGAAAAGTCAGTAAATGCAAAATTAGTTTGTAGCGAGTGATGCATTTTAATATTATTTTCTGGGGTTTAAGCCTTCTGAGTTTTCTCAAGGATTTTGTTTTCTTTCAACATATCCTGAGGGATTTATGAGTGGGAGCAGTCCCTAGTGATCTGTAAACATCTTTGAAGTATGTCTGTTTAAAGGCAGTCCTTTCCAGGGTTTACTAGATGTCACAGCACTGCATTGAAATCTCCACAGAGTGCTGCATTGTGACCCTAATGCATCCCATCAGCTCAGCCTCTGTCATACAGAGATCTGTATTCACTCTGTGTGTAATGGTTGGTAGTAGAGGAATGCTTCTTGAACTGGACAGGGCTTTTAGAGGCTGCATCAGCCTTTTAGTCAACATAAAGCCGTTAATATGGTATGTGAGAATTTTGGTGCATCACAGTATCTTTTCTGGCTTATTTCACTTGGAGGTGTTTCAGATTCACTATGTTCTCTTCCAGACCCTTTTTTTTTTTTTTTTTCATTTAAATAGAGGATTTCAGGTTTTTTTGTGATATCAGTACTGTGATCCTTCTACTATCTTTAGCACTGTCTGTCATCTATTTTAGGGAAGTGTGTGATTCCTTTTTTATTAATTTTTGGCATTATACTTGGTGCTAAGTCCTCCTTTGATGGATTTATTTAAACCAGCTATTGACAAAGGCTCATTGGAAATGTTCTCTGAATGACCTAAAACAAAGTGACTGAATTTCAATTATTTAATATTTCAACTTTATAAATTCTTTCAATTTATTTTTTATTGATTTTTAGAAATCACTATATATGATAAATAGTATGACATGAAGAGATGCGAATATTCCTTTAAAATGAAGCTAGTCATAAATTTAAATTACATTAACTTTTTAAAGAACAGAAAATTAGAGGCCAAGCTTTAACTCAGCCTATACCACCTGGAAGTCTTTTATAAGTTTTTAATTAAAGGATAGGATAATTGTATAGTTAGCGTGTACTGATTAGATTGTGACTTGCCCTTGTATTTCAGAAGGATGGCTGTAAATTACCAGTAGGTTTTGCTTTGTTCTGTACTTCTGCAGATTACTGTTTCTTTCAATCTTGTATTCTGATTTTAACATACAGGTTAAAGATAAAGACCACAAGTGCCACTTCTTTAGACAGAGAGACAGACAGATATTTACATACATACATACATACATATTGTTTTCTTTTGTTTTCAGTTTTGTAAAGATTCTGTGAGTGAGAGATTTTCTTGTGTTTAGATCCATGAAAGTTATTTCAGCTAGGTTTGTTAAATTTGATTTTTCAGTTATTTTTTTCCCCGCTGCTGTATTAAACATTTCCTGTTAAATTTGGAAGAGTTTGAGCAATGAGATAGTCATTTTAGCATTTAGGAACCACTTGTTTAAAATGGTTTATGCTCTAATCTCTTTAAATAGAAATAGATTCTTTGTGAAGTCTAAAGCATATCTCAAGATGTATGTGCTCCCTACTCCTCAAAATGCCTCAGGCCTACCTAAACTGAAATTCTGTGAAGCTGCCAGTGGTTATTCTCTGTATTCATTGGGCTATGTGGCTACATAACCCCTTATCACTGTTTTGAGGCATTCAGTTCTTTGTGAACTTTATTTTCTGGAGATAATGGCAGTCTTAAATGTTTAAATTCATCATTACTTTAATGTATTGAGTTAAAATTACTTTCTGTGCTTTCCTACTTCTGCCTGTCTTAGCATATTTATAGTTTCTTATCGTCACTTACATAGTTTCCTAATCACATTGAGTAATTGTTTTCCCTCACTGAAATGTATATCCCTCAAGTGGTTTATTATTCCATGTCTCATTTACTTGTCTTTTTATCTTGCTCAAGTTCTACATATTTTTCTCTCTCAATAATCCTTCAAAAAATCAATGTGAGTTAAACTTCAAAATGTCAAAAACTTTGAATCAATTTTTCCCTTCTGATTTAGTCTGTCACTGAAGGCATAGCAAAGCAAGTTCTGGAAACCTAGATTGCATTTAAATGAAACTTCAGAGATTTAATAATGCAAAAGTATAAATAATTACAAACTCTGTTATGCAGGAAACACTGCAAATATGGAGAATTCAGTATTTAATCTCAAGATCATTATAACCATAATTGATCAATAAGTGGAAAAAAATTTAGCATTTAGTCTTCTCCTTGGCAGTTTTGTGCTTAAAAGTTAATTGCATTTACCTTTGTTTGGTAATGTTTCTTTGCTTAACATAAATGTAATTTGAATATTATTCTGAAACCTACAGCTATTGTAGAACCTACAAAACACCTTTAAATTTTTGATATACCCATTATACTGAAAAAAACCGTTACTTTTGAAATCACTTCAGTGTAGATTTTCACAAAGTTTCAGAAACCATGCCAGTACCTGTAAGAAGGAGTTTTGTTTTCTGTAGGTCCTAGATTCAATTCCTAGGTGTAGATCTTCCAGTCATTTCTGGAGCCTACTAGAGGACCGGGAGAGGACTTTTCTTGACTTCTGGCTTCTTCATTATTATATTACCGGGAAAATTTGCGCTTGATTACTGTGCTTCATATGTTGATGTTGAAAGTCCAGTTGGTCATGGACAAACGTGAAGAGGACAAGCATGAAGCCTTAGTGCACATACATGAATGAGATGGTCTTTTCTAGGCATTTTTTGTCTCTATATTGCATTGACTCTGAGGCTGCTCCCAGACTTTGTTTTCAGAGTACGTGAAGTTATTGCTAATGAATCATGAAAATGACTGCAGAAGAATGATAAACGTAGAATTTTATTTCACATTTCTTTCTCTAGGAATACAGACTGTTCTGTGGTCAGAGTGGAGAGACATGTGTTTATGTCCTATATTTGAAGTACTCTCTTATACAGAGCTATCCTAAAAAACAAAAATCTCCAAACATACCAGAGGAAAGAAGAAAATGTTGTTATATGCTAGAATTTCAGAATGGGGATTCAGTTGCTCAACCATTAGCCTAGATTAAAATGAATATATATTTTTTTTTCTCTTAGGTAGGAGAATGGCCCCAAGTAAAAATATAATATATTTTATTTTTTATTTAAAACTGTGCATATTTACTAATAAGAATAACATAGTAAAGTCAGCAGATTAATAGTGATATTTTGCTTTTACATTTTGTACAATATTTGCAAAATCATCTTCCCTATAGATCCCCATGGTGCTTCCTTTACAGCACATTGTGTAATCACATTAGTGATCTAATGAATATCTCTTATTGTAATAAACTCTCTATGTGTATAACCTCATTAATGCACCGAAATAGTGTCCCCTCCAGGTAATCCAGGCAGTTTCATTGTAGCTCTAAAATTAGATGCTGTAACAATTCCAACCGTGTGAAAACTGCCACTTCAGCTCAAATGATCACACGTTTCTTGCAGTGGTTTGCAATTCATGAACACACTGCAACTCAGTTTAAAATGATGGAATTCTTGAGAAAAGACTACAGAAATATAGATGTGCAACAACAAGAAATTTTCTGCTCTTCACCACATTAACACTAAAGTACACAGAGCAGGTTCCACATAGAAAAGAAAAGAAAGTAGGATTTTGTGTTATAAACTTGTTTACAGGAAGTTATAACATGGCCACAAAAATTAAGCAGAGAGTAATACACTGCTTTCATTGCACAGAAGTCTTGTCATGAGGTATTATTTTAAAATAAGTGAAAAATAGATCTACAGTTTTCAGTTAGAGAGCGGCAGAATTTATGACCTTAGCTCTTCAGTAATTTATTTTAAGGTGCTGGATTGTCTTCAAGCTATACACTAGCCAAGAATATTAACAGCTGCAAGGAGAAGTACTGCTAACTTTTCTACCTTGCTGAAGGGCTGAATCCATAATCCCCTCTAGGACTGATAAAGGAACAGGAAACTTCATGTAATTATGAAATATTAAGGGGCAGATACTCTTTTAAAAAGTGTTAGAATTAGTTTCTTCCTGGGTTTCTACTCTCCTGAAAGACTGAAAACTATAAATGCATTTCAAGCAAATGTACTTCATACCAAATTGAATTGTTCTGATTAGAAAAATAGTCAGAATGCTGTTCCATCTAGTTAAGAGATGAATTATCCATCTATATTCATTGTTGAACAACATGATTATGTTTTTCCTGTTCTTATTAAACTTGAGGTATTATTTACTTGAAAGCTGAATTTTCCTTCTTGGTTTTATATATTTACAGATATTTATTATATTTTCAGCCACTATTTCTGGCTATATTTCAGCCAGATATTTGTTTTATATGTCTAATGTTCTTCAGATCCCCTGCTCTTTATAACCAGTACTAACACTCACTGGCAGCCACTGCTAAATTTCAGGTTACCAGCTTACAACTTTTGACATCTAAATCACTACTTGTCAGAAGTGAAATAGCAAAATGGTGAGAGTTACAGAGAAAAATGCTGATGTGGACATACTTAAATAGGGACACTGCTGAGAGTTCCTCTTCCACCTTAATTATTGATGGCTTAGACTGTAGACTCTCATTCCCTCCAGAGTAAATATGGCTTTTCCTGTTCCGGGCTTGTTTTTCTCTTCATAGAAGACCTGTCCTGCTATTGTTTTGCCCTGAATTTTCCCAGGGTAACAGCAACTTGCTCCCCAAAGTCTAGTTAACACCAAAGCTCAAAGGGACTCTGGGGAAGCAGAGGAGCAGAAGAGCCTGAAGTACAGCAGGGGATGAAAAGACTTCATTGGCATTGGTGATTGAGGAATGTGACGTCATAACTGGCAGGTGTTGGGAACTGTGTAGTGATACTTGGAACATGGTCACTGAAAGCCTGTGAAGAGCAAGACTATATGATGGCAAGACATATTGGATGGAAAGTTTCCTTTCACTGGATTGAAAGGGTTTTCCTTTCTCTCATTGGGGAGCAAAGGACAACAACAATGATAAAAGGTTGGGCGTGCCAGGAGGAGAGAATCACTGCCCAAGCACAGCTCCTCCTCACCTGGGGCCAAGTGTTCCACTGCCTCACTAACTGTTCCTGCTGCAGTCAGCCTCCCTTGGGAATAACGCTCACCAGCTGGGCTCACTTGTTTGCTTCCCTGGCAGTGCGGGTGAAGAACCACTCAGGTTTGTGGTGCTCTGTGGATTTCTTCACACGTTTGTTGTAGGAGCAGTCCTCTAAGGCAACCAAAACCTTTCCACTCCTCTGATATTTAGTGAATATCCTGGGGAAAAAAACCTTGGGATCAGTCTCACTTCCATGTATAGCTGTTGTGATACTGACCAAACATGGGATTTTGTGCCTGTGGAGCCCAGGGAATTAGGCTCCACTGCAGTACCCAGGTGAGGATATATCTGACCAAAATTTTCATTGATTTCTCATTTCTTACCTTGGTTTAGCCAGCAAGCATTTGAAAATTGAATATAATCCTTGTACTGTGATTTTCTTCAGCTGGTGGTTGATGTAGCTGCCTACACTAATCTAGTAACAAACCAACTTAGAATGCTGCTTTTAGAAGGTGAGAGAGATATATATTAAAGCAGTTGTCCTTCCTGTCCATAATGGCATTTTATTTCAATGAAGGAAATAAAAGTTGTCTCAAAGCCCCAAGTGAAATCAGCAGATTTTTCTTTCAATTTGTTAAGGATTAAAGATATAAATGGAACTATAAAGCTTGTTACTATTTGTAGCTTTTCCTGCTTTTTAGCCTCGCTAATTGCCTTGATGATGTTATTAGAGAAGTCTAGATGATGGAAAGGAAATAATCAAATAACTGGCATTTAGATTGGAATGAAGAAAAAATATACAGTAAAACTGAGGAAGAAATAGCTGTTGTGGTCCTGCCACTTGCATAGTATTAGGTCAGATAGAATGTGATATGTCTTGGGGCTATATATTCAGGGATTACATCTCAGTTCAGTCTGTTTTAAACAGCAACTCTATGAAGCTAGTAGAAAACAGGATTGTATTTGCAGGCAGATCCCTTGGGAATTGGTGCTTGAATATTTAAGAGATGTATGTCTGATGATGTGTTCAGATTGCTTTAAAGTAATGTGTGGGTTTTCTTCAAAATGAAAAAAAGTTAGGGATTTCATACTGCAGATTAAATGAGTAATCATTATTGAAATGATTTGGCATATTACAAAAGTGGTTGGACAAATTATGTATTTGTTTTTCCTTTTATTGTCTGTAAGGATAGTCAGTTTTCTGTACTTCAATCTATCTTCTTCGGTGTAAATAATACTTTTGGAATTAAAAAAATGAATGGGCATTATGAGGTGTTTTTACACTTCTATACCTAGTAGGTAAGACTGCCACTAACATTTTGTTCAGGTCGTAGACTATAAGGTGACAAAAAACTATTGCAATGATGTGGTCAGGGGTTATATATAAACAGGACTTTCCTAATTTAATTCCTCATTAGAGCAAATGGGGTTTTTATTTTTTTAGAAAAAAAGAAAAATTGTGATATTTGAATTGCCTTTGATGGAGAATGTGCCTCAGTTCTAAGAAAGTTGTTTCTGCAGTTAATCATTCTTATTAAAGAGAGAAAGAAGAAAAAGGAAATCAGAGTATTATCTTTCTTCTAATCTGAATTGCTTTGTCTAAAGTTTTGAGCTATCATGTCTTATCAGTCCTTTTTCAGGTAAAGGAATTAACCTATCCTCAGCCTGCTTTTTCCCACATATGACTGAGAGCATATGATCAAATCCACTTTACCCCTCCCTCTGATATGCTGTAGACACTGAATTCCTTCAGTTCTTGGCTGTTACATTTTCCAATCTGTCATCCTCCTGCCTGTTCCCAAGAAACCTCTATGATTTTTTTCTATAGCACTTGTGAACTCTCTGTGCTTACACTAGGCATTGCATTCCTATTGTCATTCCAAAATGTCATTGTCAGTGCCAAATACAGGCCTAGTATAATATCTCTACTTGTTATTTCCAGATTGTACTCTCAGGAAATATATAAATAAATTTACAAGTGGTGTCATATGATCAGAACCTCATTTAAAGATGATCTCCAGTCATGTCCCTAAATCTTTTTTGTAATTTTGCTTCCCAGAACAGAATTTTCCATCCTGTTGCTAGGGCCTGCTGCAGTGTCTGATCTTCAAAGGAGTGCAGAAAAGTTACAATTCAGGAAAATATTTAAAATCTTCAAAATGCACCTCCTAATGTGACTGCTTAAAATCCATTGAATAACTAGATAGCCTGTGCTCTACCTCAAGGGCTTGATTTAGTAATAGTTTATTGAAACTTTATGGTGTGCATGATGTAGAACATTAAACATCACAGCTATAATGATACTTTCTCCTGTTACTGCTTCTGTTTAAAGCAGAAAAAATAACATAGTTGGGAGCAACATTTCTGGTGCTGTTATGATGTTCTTCTAGATAGACCACTTGACAGTCAGAGTGCAGATACTGTTACATTGCTACTTAAGAGTAGATGTGTTTTAATTATATTTTCATCAATTTGTTAAGCTTATTTTAGTGGAATTTTGAGTCAATCAGCTAGAAATTATTCTTTCCTGTCACAATGCAAGTGTTAATACTTTTCCAAATCTCCAGTGAAATGCAACTTTTCTGAAATTGGAATCTGATTTTTGTTCATTTTTCATTTATTTTTAGCTTCCCAGTGAAGATACTGAAATATTTTTAAGTGCCTCACAGTGCTTATTATTGCTGGTCCAGCTATATGGAGGGAACAATCAGGAGAGTATGTCTCCAGAAAACATGGACAGTTTTGCTGAAGTACTGAAGTCCAAAAAAGATCCACAGGAACTAAAGCTTTTGTTGAAAATTGTGAAAAGACTGGTGAGTTAACATCTAACCTTTTTCAAAGTCTGCATTTTATTTTATATAATTTGATAACTTTTTGGGCTGGTTTTTTTCTCTCTTAAAGGAGAAAAATGTTTTAGAATCATTTTAAAAACAAAATATGCTAAGTTGAATATCATGTCTTTAAATTCCACTTTTCTAGAGAAGATAGCCTTCTACACTTAAAACCTCTTACAAAAATAATTGTGGGAATTCTCCTATTTCAGTTAACCATTCAGCTGTTTAAATAATTCATGCTATTTTTGTATTTGTTTAGAAATTCTGCTCTGTAAGGTATTGAAACCACTTCTGAATGGCTTCCAAAAGAACTAACCTTGTAGCATTATCTGTTCAGACACACAGTGGTTCATTTCACAGTGAATAAAAGGCTATTTTCTACTTGGAATAGGTTTGTGCGTGTGCTGTTGAGTCCTCATTCTCATGGAGCTATAGGGACCACTTGTGCTGGAGTGGCTGTGATGTGGAGAGCCAGGCAGTGGGAATCATGCAGGGGCTTATTCTGGTGATGCTATTGGCACGTTCACTTCTGTCCTGCTCCAACACAGCAGCTAATGTCTTTCAGGTAGCTTAGGAAGGAAATCTTTTGGTATCTGTAGCATTCTCTCAGATAATACTATAGGCTTTTATCTTGAAGTGTCTAAATAAGAAGCTTTGCCTGCATTGTCGACAACCTTGCCTTGTTTGAGTACTTCATCCTTTGCTTACTCTCCAAAAGCAGGAGCTTTCAGTTAAAAAGGGGTAACTACCCCAGTGTAAGAGGCAGGAGATCCTTCAATTTTGCAAGTGCAGTGCTGACTACTCGAGTAAAACCATAATCCATGGCAGTGGGAATTAAAAGGAAGCAACCTCCTTGTAGAGATTTCAGAGAACTCGTCCTCTTTCTCCTGCCTCTTTCTCCTGTACTTACATTGCAGGAAAGTAAACACCATACCCTTGTTTTCTGTTTTGCCCAGCCCTAATTTGTCTTGAAAGAAGCATGAATATATAAAATTAAAGTCAATACGATGTTTAAAATTCTAAAGCATTAGAATTTTAGCTTGTACCTCTGCTTCTCTTTCTGAATAATTGTTGTGATGCATAGAACTGGCTTTTGCTTTTCTCCAAAGCAATATGAGTAAAAAAGCAACAAAATGTGAGGGAAGGAAAGAGAAATGAGGCTGCAATATCTATATCTAGATTATTTTATTTTAGCGTAGCTACAGACTTATTTCTCTCCATTTTGAAGCCTAGGGTTCAAAAGTTGACCTAGTGTGCAGGATATGTAACACAGAAACTTCTATTGACTATTTTGAGAGATCATAGCTATGTTGTCACCTTTTGAACCTTGCAAGTTCCTGTACTTTAAGTTCCAGTTCTCTCATTTGTATACCTGGTACTTGTTATTTATAACATCAGGCATAGATTTGCTGTAATTATTGTAATGAGATCATGCGATTTCTTTTGAAAGCATGGTTCATAGATAATTTGACAGATTATTTAATAAATCAGATGTTATTTCTCTAAACCTTAAAAAGTCCTATACAGAGGAGATTATTATCTTGTCAAAATTGTCGTAATCACAAAAGACATTGGCATATAATCATGTCTATTTAAGAAGGATTCAGCCCACATCAACTGAATTTTGAAGCCTACAGCAGTGTTTTTCTTTTTAATATCTGAGCAATATTTTAATAGAGGGTTCAGTATATGCACCAATTTTCATTGTTGCCAATCAGTGCTTATACAGAGCAACTTTTCAATTTGTGGTTACATTGACTTTGCTGGTACAGGCACAGGTATTGCTTATGTAAGATAGGAATGTACAAAAAGAACTCCATGTGGTTATGCTGTAGATGCCTTTATAGCTGTATTGCTGGAAATGTGGAAGGGCGTAGCGGTGTGACTACTTAACCTTTATCCAAGTCTTTCACGTGACTGCAGTGAACCATGGAGGCAGACATCTCAATTACAGACTCTTCAGTTTAAGGCATATCAGAAAGATGTGTTGATGTGCAAGATGACCTTGCCTTGATGAAATGGAACTGATATCTGTATGTGGTTATAATTTAATGATTAAATCACTGTGTTTTATCTCCGGTGGATGGAAGATTTTTTGAAAAAAAGTTGGAGAGTTTTTCGTTTTGTTCAGGCTTTTTAATGATCATTGTCAAATTTGACCAGCAAGTTGACTGCAGAGCAATATAAACTTCTTGCTGCACTTTCTTCACTTATTGTTTTCCTGTAATTTTATTGCATGCATTTCTGAAACAGAAATAAAGATATAGGCCAGACTTCATACAAACTTAATACTGAAATCACTGTGAGCATACCCTTTATAAGCTTTATTTTGCTGTAAAAAGGAATCATTAGGAGAAAAAATATGCTTTGAGCTACCTTCTGTAACTGTGTAAGTAAAGATCATCTAAAAGCTTTAAAGAGGCAGCACTATCTTCTTTCTGTTTTCTTAATAATTACCTCTTAGCTTTCAAAGCTTTGGACTCTGTCAAGCACAGGTTAATCCATTTTTTTTTACAAGAATGTTCTCTCTCTGCCACTGATACAATGAACAGAAATGGAATAAAATTACTGAATCAAGGAACAGGGTTGGGAGGTTTTTTTCGTTCAGCCTTTGCTCTAACACTCTTGTTCTGATTGCTTCATCTTGGGCTAGACAATGCTGCTATTCAGATATCCTTCACCTTTTTTAGAAGCATTTTTGTAACTGATTGATGACATGAGAAGAGTGATCTCTTGCTTTTTTAGTTCTGGAAACCTCTCCTGCCACTTGTCATGGAAATCACTATCTCATCATTCCATCTCTTCTGTGAAGATACAGTGCATCTTATTATGAGTTCAGTAAATTACCTAGATCAAAAATATTTCTTTTATGAAGCAAAAGAAATTTTCATTTGGGAAACAAGTAGTTGAGGTTTGCCTGCTTTGCTGAGAAGTTTTTAATTTCTTTTTTTCCCCCGGATGAAAAAGTCTCCCTGCCATCCCAATTTATTATCCAGTATATAGTGTAAAGGCATTTTTTATACAACTAGCCAATATCTTTCTACTGGACACATAATTGCTCTGGGATTACAGCTCGGTACTCACAAATTATTTCAGCTTTCAGAGCAAGAGAACCCTCTTTTTTACTTCCATGTAGTAATAAGGAAAAATTCCTCTGAGAAAAATGAGTAAATATTAGGCTTTCTGCACTCACAGTGAAGAGGGAAATTTTGTTCCATGACTTTTCCCTTATATACTAGTCAGAAAGGATCTGGAGTTCTACCTAAATCACACCTTTTTCTCTTGTCTTTCTAGAATCAAATTTTCACTAATTCGTGTTTCCTAAGTGTCAAAAAGTTGTCCACTCTTTTTTTTTGTGAGCATCCAAGATATTAAGGATGTCAAGTGCATGTCCTATACACCATGGGGATTTGTATAACAATTTCTCAAATCATTTTAGGCTGTATAGTAAAGATATTAAGGCTAGAATGATAATACATGAACTGTGGCAAAATTCCATAACATTCATTAACTTCATTGTAGGACTATTGAACTCTAATTTGATTTCTCTGCCAATTTCAGCCACAGCAAGAGCATCACTATGTACCTGCGGGCAAATTTACTACCCTGTTTCAAAGGTACTGAAACCTGGGGAACCACTGATCACTGTGTCTAAGATGTCATGCAAATCATGGGGCCCTTAAGTGTTTCTGTCATGTAGATTTGCAGTGATATCATCCTCATTTTATACAAAGATGTGCTGCATTTGCTTCTCTTGAATAGACAACTCAGTGTTTGTATAAAAAAATATATGTGTATATTTTTACTGCAGTAGGTCCCAGATTAAATCCTTGTTATATTAATCCCTGATCATGCATTATGAAGACATTTAGAGCTTGGAGAGATACCCAGTCCAGGTACACAAACATTTGATTTAGAGCAGCAGTTCTGAAGTCCCTCAGTACGTTGAAATTCTTGCTGGAGGTTTGCTACTCAGTAGATTCCCACTAGTACCTCTGTAGAGAACTTCCCTCAAAGAAGGTGAAGCAAAATCCCTGAGAGTTTCTCAGATAGCATCCCTTTTGCAGCTTCAACTCCGAGGACTCAGTGCCAGAAGGAGGTGCTTGTGCAGCAATTCCCAGAGGTGTCTCTTTTCCCATGGTCTTAAAAGGCTGCAGAAACCTGTTGGCGTATCTTCTGCCAAGGGAACACAGTGCTCATATATCAAATAATCTCAAATTAGCTGAAGAAAACTTTTTGTGCGTCTTACTCCTGATCTGAATCTTCTAAGTGGCCTGTAATTAATTTCATTAGTTGCTAAAATAATCCATAATATTCCGTTGCTCTAAGGAGTAATGTTATGAGAGCTATGTTTGTTAGACTGAACACAATACTCACTTGTGGGTTGCTGATATGCATAGGTATACTCACTATAAATAAACAAGTTTTCCTGAAATTATATATAGTTTTAAAATTCAACTGACTCTTACAGGACCAATTTCTGTCCTTCATTAGTGTTAATCTCTTATTTTCGAGTTGTTACCAAGCCTACATCCCTTCTTTATAGACCATATTTTGTTGGCTTCAGTCTACAAGAGTAACGTCCATAAGACATTACTTTTATATATATGTTAAAAGGGAGTGTTTCATTAGATACAAACAATTTAGGTCCTCCAAAATAGGAAGAAGCTAATCAGCATTAGGATACATTATGCAGATCGTAACAGGATGTGTTGCTCAAAATCCTTTGAAATAAATGTATGGGAAGGAAAATGCACCTTCACCCTTCACCCTGCTGTGTGGTGAAGCTCCTTCTGTTTGCACTCTCAGGCAGGGGTTTTTGAAATAGTTGTAATGAAGTTGGACAGGATCTCCAGAGATAAGAGATGGGGAAGCCTCCAGCTCCCACGGTCACTCGGTAGCCTTCTGCCATGGTGCTTTCAGGGCCTGCCATACCCTGACACAGGGGCAGCAAGTGGGGTGGTGAAATTGTCCTGTCTCCAGGGGCAAGTGAGACTGTTCTCCCCTCCTCCTCCACTGGGTTTTTATCCAGTTGCAAAGTAAGCTTCCTAGGTATGGTTTTTAGGGTTTTGCCTATGGTTTGACCGAAATACAGGCTAATGACATTTTTTAAATAAAAAAAGTTACAGTGTTCCTGATGAATATGAACAGTCTGCACAGGTATTTGTGAGTTAGATTGCTGGGCCAGGCCATGGCCATTGCCATTGCTCAGGAAGCAATACGTTCAATTTTACACAAAGATTTAAAAAAATTTGGTTTAAATTAGTCAGAGGATGAATGCGGCTAGTCACAACTACCTTAATACAATTTAAACATCAGATAAACAGTTGTTTAAATAGAACAAGTATAACTAGTGTAATTTAAAGAAATTAATTGTTTGATGGGCATAGTTCTCTTGTGGCACAGCCCTTATGCAGCACTTCACTGTTTACCAGAATGAAAATTGAGCCAATATTAATTTATCTGAGTAATTTGGATTTTTTTGTTGTGTAAGTCTTACTGAAGCTTTGAACTTTTTGTTCAGTTTGTAATGTCATATGGGCTCTACCAAATGCTCATGGAAATGAAATATTGTACTTCCACCATTAAAACCTGATAGAAGATCTTTTTTTTAAGCTTAGTGAAGCTCAGTAGCTGGGAAGGAAAACAGTTAAGCAGTGTGATTTTTGTATAATCAGAACTTAATATTCCAGTTTGTTGTCATGCATTCTACAAGCAATACCAGGTCCTAAGATATGCATTATTTAATCTGTAATTATATACTTGCTATTAAGGATAACATAGCTTTTCAAAAAACACTTTCTAAAGTTCTGTGTAAAAATGTTATTTTTGTGTCTACTAATACATAGGCTATCTAGATGTGAGAGGGATGCTGAAGTTGATTTACATTTGAGATCCCATGGCATTCTTTATAGTACTATGTGTGGTTAATTTTACCTGGCCTAACTAGATTCTGAGTGTTGAAATCCCAGACACAGTTTTTCACTAGGGGTCTGATGAGAGTTTTCATTTTTAATCTGAAGTGATTAGATACTGTTTTTACCTTAGGGGCATGTGCATGTTTCATTTGTGTGTCTGGCTTATGGAGTCTGTGAAGGGCTAAATTCAGGCTCACTTATACTTTGAGAAACTCATGGAGTGTTTTCAGGATGCTGATTAGTAGGACAATGTGTTAGCAATGTCCTTGACTTACTCTTTTTTTGACATTTGCATTCCAGGTTTTCTACTGGAAGAGAGGGAAGAATAGTTTGATATTCATATTTAGGCACTTAGTGCGAGCACTGATAGAATTTTAACAGGCCTCTTCCATTTCTGATGGCCTTCCTTTTAATTTGCCTTCCTGATTTTTACAATAACCTTCTTTAAGTTGGCCAGAATTCTTAAGCACAGCATTCTGAAGTTAAGTACTGATGGAGTTTATTCCAGTGTTTATCTTTTTGTCTTACGAAATGAAACAGAGTAAGTATCCATGAGTAAGTCTCAGTGACTGATGCAGTCCCTGGAATTCCTATCTTCCTCCATCTTGTCACTTTGAATCCTGCCCAGAAGCTCTTTAGCCGATACCAGATTGGAGAAAACTTCGCTATTTTCTGACCGAAAGCACTAGATAGTACAGGAATGTTCTGCTTTTTTTGTGTGTGTGTGTTTTGTTTGTTTGTTTGGTTGTTTTGTTTGTTTGTTTTCCCCTCATGGAAAAAGCAAATACTTAAATCTTGATAGGATTGTCCCAGCTTATGGGATCACTTATTTCTGCCTATTTCAGAATCCTGTTCTGCTGTGTGAATTTCGTACGTCTCTGACTACATTCGCTGCATCAAATGAGATGTAGAATAATATCAGTTCTGTGGCTGAGAAGGCTGGGATGGTGAATAGTAGGGCTAGTAATTCACTTCATGTGATATGGTTTATATCCCTGTGTATCTATAACTACAAATGCAATGTAATTCTTTTTTGTGTGTGTCTTGGGATACTCTTAACTCAAAGTGTCAAGAAATTTTTAGCAACCATGAAAATCAAAATTTTATTTTAGTTGGATCTAATGTGAGAGATTTACTTTTTTTTTTCTTTTTACTGCTGATTATTGGAGTCCCAAAGCCGGTAGTACCAAGAATACTAGGCTTCATGGAACCTATGCTAACATTGTGGTCCTCAGATAACATTTTGCTGAAGAGAATCTATCAGCATCAATCAAATAGGACTGAATTATTAGAAATCTTCTCTCAGCTTGAATTTTAATACAAAGTTGCACATATTTCCATGTTCTGTAGCATTAATGGGAGCATATGAGCTGTAGCTGCTGCTTTCTTTATTATAACTGCATTTTAACTGAATTAGTCTGTAGACTGGGACCTCATTCTGATTAGCTCAATCTAAGCATAGTAAAAAATAATTTCATACTCCAGATAACAATCCAGCTTGTTTCCTTGTATTCAAAATAGGATTAAGGAATGGCCTGAAAGTGACTCCCCCAAATAGGAAATATTTTGACTCAAAATGACCATTCTGAGTAAAACAGATCACTGAGCAATGATCAGCTCTATGCAAGGAGGTATGAATGTTTGACTAGTTCATTACTAATATAAAAGAATCTTCATTTGATTAAGAATTTAAATTCTTATAGTCACAGGAGTATTTTAAAAAACTTAGTCTTCGTGTGAAGTTGTTACCAGAAACTAAAGGAGCTTTGGAAGATTTTGGTTGCAGGTGTTGAAGATGATGTTACATGTAAAATGGTTTACTGTTACTTTTTGCAATTGGATTGCAAACCCTTCTACAACACCACCCTTTTTCATTTCCTCCATTCTCTTTCTCAATCTTCTTGCTGAGAAGTTTACTAAAAGTTAAATAGTCTGTTACATTTCATTGTCAGGAAAATTTTAACTATGATGTTTCAGGATGAAATCTAATGCAGGAACTAGATTCTCTGCTGAAGAGGAGTGTTCCTTCCTTCCGACTTCCCAATCACCTAGTAGTGGACAATAAGAGTAGAAGGTATTGACATAACCTCTTTGTTAATCCTCATTGCTCCCTTACTTTCCTTGCCAATGTTTCTTTCTATTGAAACATTAGAACTATTGAAAAAAAATCTATTTATTTTTTAAAATATATTTCAACTTATGCACTCTTATTAAAGTGTGCATCCAACAAACATTAGCTGTGTTTCATTTGTCCGTATCCTTGCTGTCTTCATCTCAAAAGGCTTGGAGCATTGCTGAAAAGCTGGTGTTTTGCAACATCTTGCCATGAGCAAATTTGCAGGTCATACAGAGCTTGATTTTAAAAGCAGTGTGTGGATGCAGATAAACGGGAGATATAGTTGGAGTGCTTTTATTGGAGAAGACAGTCCTTGGCCATCAGGCTGTGAAGATAGGGCACTCTGAGGCACGTAAATTAGTCAAGAGAGACAAAAAACCTGACAGGGAAATTCAGATATAGGTTGTCTGTCTGATGGAAATTGTAAGTAAAAATACAGAAGTACAGCAAAGGTATGCTGGTCGTGGCAATGAGACCAAGCAATATGACCATTTTGAGCAAAATGAAGGCAACTGTTTAAGAAGTTGGAGATTGTTGGAAAGACCAAAGATGAAAATTACTTTAGAAGTGCCAGTCAAAACATAAGTACAGTGTAAGAAAGCAAAATACTTAACTTTTTTTCCTGGATATCTCATGCATCTAATGGTTAATGCATTTGTTAACAAGTATCTACTTCTAAGGTTCCCCAACAGAGAGCCCATGCTCACAGGCTAATCTCTGATAATGATAATCATATCTGCACTTTATGAACATGGTGCTGCACAATTTCAGATGACTGTGGTCCATGTAAGTGTTTTGAAACAAGGTTATGTTTAAAAATAGCATTTGTGTGCACTGAGGTTAGATTAGTAGATTTCTACAGTAACTGACCCTACACTCTAAGTTCAAAGTGTTTCAACCCAGCATCTTTAGTGATGTAACAACATTTTAAATTATGGAGACTCTACTAGTTAAAAATTTATAAAGTGCCCACCCAGTGCTGTCATTTCTTTAAACTATTAAAATGCAAAGTTTTTATGTGAACAACATTATAAATTTATAACAAATGTAATTTTTGGTGATGCAGTGTTCTATGGGCTGTGAATTACTGTCCTAAATTTCACACAGCAGATGCTTTCCCTGGGATGCAGCGTCTCGTTGATGAGTTCATATGATGCGGCATAAAATTATCTCACTGTTTGCGTTCCAGCTCTACTCTGCTCATATAGGTTGCTTTTTTAGACCACTCAGGGGGCATTTTAAGAGTGTTGAAGTTGACACACAATTCTCGGTCTTGTCAAAAGTTTATGATTATCTAAATTCTTTAATATCAGTGAAAGTACTTCTTCCAGAAATATGTCGTGTTCATTAGTAATGAATCAACAGATGCATGTAATTTCATATCATCCAAAAGCTCCAATGATTTAAAATCATTTTTAAAGGAATTATAGTGATGTACTTAATTGCAAGAGAACTGCTGCAGAGCATAACCTCAGTTATGCTGAAAATACTGTATATTTTACATATGAAAATACTGTATATTTTCAGTATACATTGAAAAGTCAAAATGGTATGTTCTATAGTGCATATTTTATCTCAAGGATGAAAATCTGATTTTTGTACTGTAAATCCTTGGAAATTGTCATGTATGGAGTTACTGCATATTAGATTCACATTAGAAAAAGATAATTAAAAGCAAAACCTGCCCCGCCTGTGCTAAACAAAATGCACATGTAAAAATTTGCCATGTATACACGATGTGATGCGTATATATGTGATGTGAGGGAGGTGTGCTAAACAGTGGAATCTACCAGACTAGTAATTTAAACAAAAAAATACCATTTTTTTGCAACTGTAATTTACTATAGTCCCATTTCATCACTTAAAAATAGAAGAAAGAGTCAAGGTAGAATACCCTTTGCTCATTCTGACTGAGTGCTCCCTTTGTGGCTTTTCATGCAAGAGGCCAGTGTTTCTGGAAGTGCCAGCACAGGGCTCTCTGTGTGTCCTCTGGGCAGAGGTTTTCCCTGCAATGGTCTTGGGGAGATAGAAAGGCAGAATTTCCCAAGGGAGCTTGGGCACAGTGCTGCTTGTCCTGAGTGCTGGAGCAGAAAAGCTCTGCAGAGCTTACCAGTAAAGCAGCATTTTGTTAGCTGTAAAATTTTGAGTCCTTATTGAGTAGGTGTGTGGCGCTTATTTTCATTAGAGCAACAGTCTGCACAAAGCAGGTTAGAGTTAAAATCAATGTCACATTAATCTTTTACAATCGAATAATTCCCATGGAAATAAATATGTTAACACATCCTAATATATTAACATATATATTAATATATATTTAAATATATTAACATATCCTAATAAATATATTAACACAAAGTAGTACTGCTGCTTTTCTGCAAGGTACTACCAGTATTTAAATACTATAAAAGGTAAATTTTAGCATATATGATAAAACAACAGGTGTGCATAAAGCATAAAAGAAATTGTGTTTCATAAAGATCAGGACCCTCTTGTAATTTTAAGCCATTAGTAGAGTTGAGTATTTGCAATATAAATGGGGGTGTATTCACCAAATGGCACACAATATTTATTTTCAAAGTCCATAACTCTAAGACAGCTAGGAGTACTTTTTGCAACACATATCAGTCAGTTATGTGAGACCTTGACTCTGCTAATATAGCAATATTTCTTCTACTTTGGTGAGGAAAATTCTTATTGCTGAAAAAGAAATTACGGGTGTCATTGAAAGACCTAAATAATATGCCCTCAGAATTGCTGGAGTGGACTTTGCTCCACTGAAGAGCTCTGACAGCATCAGAGAGATGCTCATGCAATTTATTCATGTAATTGTAGTTCCAAGATGAAATATATGTTACATTTTGGAAGTGATGTTATTTAATCATGATTGATTTTATAGTCTCTTCTAGTCTCTATATCACCATTATATTTGATAGGATCTTTTTCTTGACATGTCTTATTCTACATTTCCACCTCTAGTTATATAGTTTTGATTCTTCACTCCATTCCGCAGTTCCAGATGCTCCTCGTTTTTTTCTTGAGACTTACTTTTTTTTTTTTTTAATGAAGCTGAAAGCAATAGGTATTGGAGATTGGAGGGCCAAAAATAATGTTAAAATGCCTTCTCTCATCTTACATTTCGACCACTGCAGATGTCAACAAAATCTTATTTTCCCTCTTGCAGCTTCATACTTCAGTTTTGCATAACTATTTATGATCTCAAAAGCACATAATTGCATTAGCATACTGTTATGGGCTTGTGTGTATGCACCTATTAGGCTTATATACTCTTCTGTAATCCATTTAAATTTTCTCATTAAATTTATCCTGTTTTTTAATATTTCCATCTACATAATGGCTAAAAGTTTTAAAAATTGCAAGGTTTAAAAATGGCTTGATTTTTCAAATTTAGTTACAGAGCTTCCTAAGGAAACCTAATTTCCTGGAAGTACTAATTACTTACTCATGAACGTCAGACCTACAAAAGTTTCTCTGATTTGGCAGCCAAAATCATTAGGTGTTTTAAGTCCTAGTCATTTATTTCTCTTATAAGAGGATTTTGTTTAACAATTTTAATTATATTGAAGTTCCCTCAGTTGCATATTTCAGGAAGATGAAATATAATGAAATAGGATGCTGTGATATGAGACTGAGTTATGTGGGAAGCCTGATAATCTTCCTAAAAACAAAACTAGAATCAGTTGGCTTTTGGGTTGTGAAACTTGTATCTGTCTTTTTCCTCACTCCCCTTTTAACAAATTATTTTAAATGGGTGATGAACCCAGTAACCTGATGTAATCAGGCTTTTGATCCATTAAGTTCAAATGGCTTTGAAATGAAGTGAGCCAGATTTGTCTATCCCTACTAGAAAATAAAAGCAGGCAAACATCAATCTGCCAAGATTGTTTTATTTTACTTTTGCCTAATACCTTGTAGAGTACTTCAGTAACTTAAAAAATTATGATACTTCTACTTGAACTTGGATGAGAAAGTGGAATACAAGTGTAGTGACTCTGACAGTGATTTAATGACCCTGGAACATCTGGGAGTAAGGCCAGGTGCAGAGAACTGTGGCAGGATGTGGATTGGAATGTGAAAGGAGCAGGATTGACTACTGCTCAACAGCTTTATGTGAGAAAGAAGAGTAATGATGTCTTGAAATGGGTAGAGGTGAGAAATATAAAGGAGCGCTGAACACTCTCTTAATATCTTGACAGCCCTGCAGTTCTGAATGTAATTCCCAAACAATATGAAACACATTAGATTTTGAGACTACTGCATATAATGATTTTAGTGTGATAAGAATCTCATGTCATGCTCTATACAGCCTGTCCCCTCTGTAGTGCTGCTTTGATCCAGCTCCCCACCCAACCTACTGGGGTTCAGCTTGCAGCCTTTTCAGTTCCAGAAGAAAGGATGCAAAGAGCTTGGAGGTTGTGGTACTTCTTGTATAGCTTTCTTTTTTCCCCTCTGATAGGCAGGCATGTATCTCCCACTCTGCTGCAAAGAAAATGGATCAGAGCTGGACTTTTATGTTATAATGTTCGAAGTGAGGAATGCACTTCAGTGAAGCAGTTTGTGCTCAGAAACACTATAGGGAATGAGAAGGGGCATCAAAACCACCATGAATTATCGTGTCATCACTGGATGAAGTGTTCTATGGGTGTTTTCTAGCCACAATCACAGTAATAGTGAGAATAGCAAGTTACTTGAACCCTGATCCGAAAGACTCAATAATACAATATTTAGCAGTATCGTGCTAATGTCATGTGGGACACAAATGCTATAGCCCATCAATTTGTTTTAAGGAAAGCAAAAGTAGTGTCTCTGTTTCAAACAGAAAACCAGCCAATGTACATGAAACAGCTGGACAGCTGTTGGTCCCACACTAATAAAGCAGCTGTAGGTGCAGAGGCCTCTGTACCCTGCAGTCTTCCATGAGCCCAGCTGCTCTGCAAGGCTGCCAGTGCAGACACGCTCACCCGTGCAGTGTGCTCCAGCATCCAGGTTCCTCCATGCTCCAGCCAGACCTGAGACCACACTTGCACTACAGAAAGTATGTGTATCTGATCTAGGGACCACTGCAGAATACAACCATCACCTTTGTGTCTCAAGCTGTGGTCTTGGTTTTACCTGGAAACTTAAGGTGTGTAACTAGAAGGATCAATCTAACAAAAAATGTGAGTTTGTATCACTTGTTTGGCTCAAAGGCCTCTTCCTTCTTAGTTGTTTCCCGAACAGCCATTCTTTTTTGGTGCTGTATCTTTCCATTAGTCAGAGCTAAAATAATTTGTCAGAGGAGTAAAAAGTTATTTCAGACCAAACAAATATATTTTCTAATGTCTAGTGCAGAACAAAGGCCGGGAGAGAAGGGAAACTTGTCCATATTTTAGTTATATATTTACCGATGCATGAGAGACCTTAAATTCAGTGATGGTGCTGGAGTTGCACATTTTGGCTTTCAGTTCACCACGACAACAAACCTGAAGAAATGTTCAGGGAAATGGGAGTTATATATTACTTCTATAATTAATATACTGCAAGGTATAATGTTCAAAATATTGAGGTGCTTTATGAGAGAGTAGTCACAACTTTCATATGGAAGGTGAAAAATCAAATCAACAAAAGTATAATATTCTCTGCCACTCAAATGACTTGCAAAGCTCATTATTTTTGTGTTATTTTCCTGACATTAATCTTTTCACTAAAACTATGTGGTTGAAAATAGAGGGATAATTAGCATTAGCCCATTTATGAGAAACTGCTAGTGACAGAAGCTTATTTATTGTTGTGTACAATTAAAATATGATGTGAACACATGAGAATTTACATTAAAACAAGATTGCAGCTTGTCAGCAGTTTCCTTTGTTCAGCTGTGTGTTTATTAGGCTACAGCTGCTCACCTACTTTTATATGACTTTATAGTAGTAGCAACATGTTTATTATTGGAGATGTCTAAACCAGTTTGATTACACAATATACAAAGCAAAAATATATCTGATATAATCTTTGTTAAAGAATTAGATCTGGAAGTAAGATTATATACCAACAGGAAAAAACATACATTCTTGTTTCATCTCTGTATTGTTTTGGGTTTGTTTGGGTTTGTTTTTTTTTTTATTTATTCCTTGCAGTAAGTGTTGTTTATGCATAGCACCTAGGGTGATGTATGTAGATTATTCTGCTGGTTTATTTGGACAACTTCAGTGCATCTGCAAATAAACAACTTGAAACCTGTCAGAAAAAAAGCAGACACATTTTTTTTCTAGTTCTGTCATTCTACAAAGTGATTTCTGCAGTGTAACAGTTGGTATTAGTTTATGGATTTAAGCATCTTTGGGGCTCATAGTCCCATTATTGGGAGTTTCATCATTATGTTCCTTGGCATAGATAAACCAAGGTGGGAGGTCACAGCAAAAGACACTTTTCCAGCTCCTGTAACTGGATGGGTGGTATTTCAGAGCCTGCAAAATGGAAAGCAAAAGTTTTGTCTGTCATTAGGACCCTACTGACACACAACATCCTGAAGGAAAGCAAAGCAAGATACTTATTTCTTTCTGGCCTGGAGGAGATGTGATTTAGCATAGAGGAGCTGTTAGCAAATCCCAATAAGAAGTTTTAAAAAAAATTCTAGGAACCTTTCTATGCTGAAACTTTTTGGTTTGTTTGGGGAAAAATAGCGCTTTCATGTCTTCAGCGTACCTAGGGGCTGACATACTAGCATTATTGACTCATGCTGAATGTTCACACTGTTCCCTAATCAGAGAAAATATTAGTCCTATTAATTTCACAATTTTTTTTTTTGGTCACTGTGTGCAAGTCTAGCTACTGTATGAACTTTCTGAGAAGATAGGTATCAACTTGCTCAGCTTTCATGCTTGCTCCATGTCTCTTCTAGTTGTCATTGTTATTTCTGTTTAGAGGGTTTTATTTCTCATACTTAAAACGGTGTATAGACACAAAGTCATAGTCGATGATGTTGACCGGAATCTTCTGGAGCAGAAGCAAGATGAATAAATAAACAAGCACTTTGGTCACTAACAAAATTAAGACTTTAAGCATATACTTCAAGTTCATTAATGTGAACAGAAAGAATTGTGCTCAGGTATTTTCTTTTGACTTTCCTTATGGGATGCAAATTTCCTCTTCTGCTTGTTAGTATCTTTTAAAAGCTTCTTTGCATCCCTACTACCTCATTTGTTACTTTTGCTTCAGATGGAAAAGTAGCAAACTCTTACTTGTTTGAGAAGTGTTCAGATACTACTAGAGTTATCATAGTAACCAACCCAACATGTTCAGCAATTGAATGTTTCCTGCTGCTTCAGTATGCCCTGCTTCAATTACTAGTATTTTTTTGGGTAGAGTTTCTGAGGAAAGGGATATATCTTTCGTTTCTGTTACTTCCACTGTAACTTTTCTGTTACTTCGATTTCCTTTGGAGAAAAGTTTCCCAAGTCCCGTGAAGTCTCACTGCCCTGTATGAACTTTTAAATTCAGTTTAAATACCGATCAGCGTTTGCAACAGTGATCTAGATTCACTTCTGATTTTTGTGTCATATTTTGCTATTTCTTTTTATCTAAATGTAGTATCATTGACATTGATTTAAACAGTTTATGTTCTCATAAAGTATTGTTTCATTTACATAAAATAATTTATGGAAGAATATCTTGGTATTCTAATGCAAAAATTATAGTGCTTCTTGTTAAATAATTAGAGGTGTCAGTAATTTTCTAGAATTACACCACATACCACATAATCATCTCCTTACAGTACTCACCTAATTCTAATCTCAAAATCATTGAGCCAAGTATGTGGGCAGACTCTTCTGCATGACACCTTAGCGGTTTGTCCTCTGATGGTGTTTCTACCATAGCCGCTTTAACTCCAATCTGATTATTAATTTTAAAATGTGGAGCAGCTCACAGTGATCATTACACACTCCTGTGAAGTCCCAGAGTAAAAAATCTGCAAATATTTTAATGTTCTCATGTTTGAAAACTGAAATTTAAAAAACCCATAGTTTTAACATTGTAGAAATCACCCACTTGTGAAAGTTTAATCATAGATTTAAAACTGACTGTGATCTAAAGCAAAGAAGGAAGGAAGAGGAGAGGCAAGATAGAAGACAGGTAGAAATATCCCTATACAAGAGGATCTGAGCTTAACCTTGAATAGCAGAATTTCTTGGCAGGGATTGGTACTATCCCTTCTGCATACAGAAATGAGATAGGTATGATACTTAAAAAGTGCACTCACATCCTGCAGTTTTCAAAAAAGAAAATGGGTTTGATAGTGTCACTGAACCCTGGAAGAATTAGACATAGTTCTTGGAAGCCTGAGTTTTAAATAGTGTTAATTAAAATGTGACCTACTATCTTTTACTTCTCAGTTGAATTAATATTTTTTCTTTCATGTTTTTATTCTATCCCAGGGATTTTTTTTTTTTTAATTCCTCAAAATGCACTTCTGCTCTTAAATGTAGCTGGTATTGATTGGTGTGCTTCCACTGAAATGCCCCAGAAATGCAGATAAGAGAGCAATGTGATATAGTGTTATCAGAGGTTGCTTGTACATCTCTCAAGAAATGCATCCTTCACTTATGTGCATGTTTGCAGTGTCAATGAGGAGGGAGTCTCATTGTTTTAATCCTTCTGATTTCTTACTTTTTCAATCTGGATGAAGCATCATATCAAAGCAAAAGTCAGACATTATCCTAAAATGTCTTGGCTTATTGAAAATGCAGATGAGTAGGCTGGGGTTAAAACTTGGGAACTGGTAACAAAACTCAAAGCCAGCGTTAATTTTCTTGCACCTCCTGTAGAAACAGCAATGAATATTGATAGGAAGCAATACGGGTCAAATTAATCTTTTGCAATGGCCATTGATAAAGTAGCGTTTCTCTTTACTGAAGCTGATGTCTGTTAGGCAGAATGTTTTCATGTAAGTAAGAAAAGTTTCAAGAAAGGAAATGAATGGATTTGTGACAGCTTATATTTTTAGCAATTCATTTTCTATTTAATTTTGAATGGCAGAATAGTAGTTGTAGTACTTCAAAAAGATTTAAGACAAAATACATTCCCTTTACATACCTAATATAGGTACTTCACCTCTGAAGTTTTCAGCCTTGATGTAGCTGTAAAGCTGGACATAACTTTAAGGAAGGAAATATTTAGTGTACATATTGGAATTTGGCAAGTCTACCTTTCTGACCCTGATTTTTATGTATGTTTAGCCAGCATTGGTTTATTGATCAAATAAAAGAGCTCAGGAGGGAAGGGGATCAAGCCAAATGAAATACTGTTAGAGGGAAAAAGTTTTAGCAGAAAAGAGAAAGTTTTAATCCTAAAGGAAAATTTTGTTTTATTTTTTAGATTATTTTAAACGTTTGTCCTTTATGAAATTCAGTCAAATTTTAAACAAAAACTGTTTTTATAAATGATATACTAAGGCACCTCATAGAAAGGATTGCAGCGCAAATGACTTTGAGACATTCAAAACCCGGTTTTGTTCCATTAGTATTATTGTGGTTCTTATATCCACATAATAAGGAGGTAGCACATTTCACCAATTAATATGTGCTAACAATTATATGGATCTGTGTTAATAATTTGATGGATCATCAATAACTTTCAAACTTCTATTTCTATCATTGATCAAATAAAGGCTACTTGTTTCTGTATGACCATTTTTGGCATTCAACTAAGTAGATTCTAAGCAAAATGTATTCTTGTGTATATGTGGATATTACTGCAAGTAGAAACTAGAGGAGTCATTGGGTTTCTGATAGGATGAAAAACAAACAATTTCCCCCATGGAAATGAAACAGTGGTTTGCCCATGAAAACCATTCATCCGAAAAAAATATCAGAGAACAATCTCTGTAAAATATCTGTTTTTAATTGAGGTAACTATTTCAAACTACCTGTTTGTTGGTGTAGCTATTTCACCCTTCTGTACATCAGTAAAGAAGGTTTTCTTGCCTTTCAACATAGGGTACTGAAGTATTTCTTGTAGCCTTATACCTCTTCCAGCTCCTGCATAGGAGCTGACTAGTCCGAACAATAGGGGGCGATCCGCAGTTCATTGTGCAAGGAATGGAGCTCAGTTCTTCTCTAGGATCATCAGCTTCCACGTGGTATTTCTTGGTGAAGTGATGCATTCAAGCTGTCTGCAAAGCTTTTTTTTCAGACTGCTGCAACTTGGGTATTTGCTGCGTTAAATTCTAGAGGAATTAAGTTGGCCAGAGTACTACTGTGTGCACTCCGAGCAGAAACTGCACTTTACTACATTGTGTCACCCTTGAGGAAAGAAAAAGAACTTTCCTAGACTTGGTCAAGACAACTGTAATGGGAGTATGTGAGCCAGTGTTCGTCTCTGACTGCGAACACAGGCTGTGAAAACAGCACATCCTTGGGAACAGAGGGATTGAATTGTGTGCATCAGCATCCCATTGCTCATTCAACATGTACACACAAGAAAACTCGCCTTCAGTTGTGCAGGTTTTCCTTAGGTTTCCTGTTTTTGATACAGAGACTGCTAGTACAGTTCTGAATCTGACCACAATCCTAAGAAAATACTCCAGATGCTTAGTGTTGTGTTACTCCTAATGGAGTGTTGCTTACTCCCAATGCCATAGTGTTGGGTTGTCACTGGTGCAGAATGAGGCAGTTTGATTAATATATGACAGGACAGAAAATAATGGTTGCCTGCTGATTCACATTGTATTGCTTTTGGGTGACAATTGGAGGCTTATTCAAGATTTTGGATTTTTGTTTGTAAGATTTCAGATTATGTAAGTCCCAGACCATCACTGACTTCTAACCCATCTAGGGACCCATTCTTCTTTGCTGGAAGCAGTCAGTCTTGTATAGTGAAAAAGTACTAATCTGAAAGGTTATTTTTGTTCTTGATTACTTTAACCTGCTCAAGTTTCCACTCAGAAAAGTGAAACTAATTTCGTTTCTGTTTATCTCACTTCTAAGTGTTTTTTTTCTTTTTCCCTACTTTTGGAGCTTTTGTTTTTCAAGACACTACCAATTTCAAGCAACAAAATTATTTAAACTAGTATTTCATACTGAGCCTTCCGTCAATTATTTTGATAGTGTCAGAGTATTTTACTCTTTCATTTTTGGTTGGGTTAGCCAAGATGACTGTTGATGGAAACAGAAATAAAATTCCTGATTCTTAGTTCTATAATGTGACCACAGAAAATAATGCTGTATTAAAAAGAAATTTAGAGCAATTTAGAATAAGGGGGAAGAAAGGCATATAAAACTGGTGTTAAACCTGTGGATATAAAATACTAATCTTTACAGATGCTGTTGGACAGTAAGTGTTCTCCTTTCAATTATTGAAAGAATTAGCATGCAAGAAAATGAACCTTAGCAGAACTAAATTTTTGTGTATTCTCAATAGGAAATTACAAATAATCATTGAGATCAAACACACACATTGATCCAACCTGTCATTATCTCAAGCAAAATTGAAATCATGTGATTTCAATAAACCTGGAAAGATCAGCAAATATCAACACTGTCCTCCATACTCTCTTATCTTTATACCATTTTGGTATCTTTTTGCAGAATGGCATGAGTGTTTCAGGCAAGAGATTTTAACGCATATTCTGGTGGGATGAAGATTTAAAAACTATTCCTGAGAAGGCATTCATCAAATTATGTGCACTACAGAACAATAATATTTTGTCTCCTGCAAACAGATTTCATGCTGAGATACCTTCATTTTAGTCTGACAATTGAAATGCAAACTAGAGATTAATTTGTATTTTGAGAGGTTGTTGCATAAATATGAGAAACTTGTTCATCTTTTTCATCTTTTTTTTCTTGGTAGCACAGCTCTGTTGAGTTTTTTCTTGTGCAATTAACCACTTAATAATCTTCCATGGCACAGATGCTGCATGAAATAGGTTTTCTTATTTATTTAAGTACTTTTCATGCTTACTAGATTAAGAAAGGCTGAACTTGTATAAACAGTTAGTAACACAACAGATCTGCCCCTGCTTGTACAAGCTAAAAGGCTCTGCTATATTAGTCAAAAAAATTCCAGCAGTGGGGAACTTCTACATCCTACTGAAATTAGTAGACTTTGAGCTTACTTACTGCCTTGCCTGATGAGGCCCACAGGTTTAGTGTTCCTATTTTCAAATATACAGACCAAGTGCTACTTTGTAATAATGAGAGAAAGCTCTGGCTGCAAATATAGAGGTGCCAGTAGAGTTGGCTGTGTTCAGAAGTGTGTTGTGACTTTCCATCTACTTCTCATTTTTCTTTATCATAGATTTGTAAATTGAAAATATGCAGTAGGTCTACAACAGCATTTTAAATGTAAAAGGCGTTTAACAGCCATTGCACTACTGTGGTTGATAAAGCAAATGGGAATTACAGAAGCCAAACATTTTGGTCAATATATCTAAGTTGCACTCTAATAATGGATTACATTAGCAGAGATGTGCTCGGAAGACCAATCTGAAGATTGCCCATATTGAGTTGTGAGGCCCCCTGCTATCCCCATGGGGAGCATATTACCACTTAGAGAGGTGGGAAGGTTGGGACTGAGGCCAGGGATACCAGCTGCCTGGGATATGCATGGGCTGAATCAAATATTGTCGGTACTTATGAAGCAGTGTTTCTTCATTTGCATAGTGATGTGTTTGCAAACAGTGGTTAGTTCCATTTTTATTGAAAGTGAAATCTTCTTCTTCTCAACTTTGCTCTTAGAAAAACAAACACTTTTTTTACAAGAATTAATTCTTCCCTGTGTCAGTCCCTTCCACCCACACACCCTGCATATGCACACAGTAATTTAACATGACATTCAGAAAGAAAAAACAAACACCATTTACAATCAAGACATCAACCTATGTTTTAAAATTCAGATTGTACAAGTTCAGTGCCTGAATTTGCATAGAAAATGTCTGGTTAGCATAATAATTTGAAAACTATTTTCTGTCTCTAATATTTGGTTTTAAAATCCATTTAGTCATAGTTCTTTCTGGAAGCTGCCAAAGCATTAATACTTAATTCTGGTATTTTTTAATTCTGGTCAAAATATTTGGTTTGCTTATTTTCCATCCTCTAGGATTTCAGTCAGACCTTTTGCAGGCCTCTGGCATCCAAAAGGTTTTCCCTGCTCTTGCTCTTTTTTTTAACTGATTATTTAGGCCTTTCTGGTGGAGGTAATAATGGAGATTGGGAACTAAGTTTGAATCTGAGATTGTACCAAGTACTTTCTTTAGACCAGAAAGTTAACTTTGGGGTTTTTTTTTTTAGAGGACTTTTTTTGTAAGGATTTTTTCCAGCCTGTCATAATAGCATTAAGGGCGTTCTTTAGTTCAGTCAGCAAGGATTTTGTATGTATGACACACTGTAACCAAACTGTACTCTTCTCAGAAACATGTAATTAAAGATGTCAGAAAATTGTAGGTTAGGGTTCGTAAGAAGTCCAGCACGTGGAAGTAACTCTCACAAGCCTTGTTTGTACTTAGGATTTTCTTTCTCTCCACAGATAGCTATGTAATTACCTTCTTTGGAGAAATAATTTATTTTCATTCCTTTCCCTTCAGTATTTTTTCTTAACTTAGTGCTTCAGTGAACAAGGTTTTTGTAAGCAAGGTTACAATACTGTAACTTCAGAAGGGAAATACTTGCATGTCTGTGAACAATCTACTCCAAATACAGTACTGCAGACTTTCCTGCACCAATACAAATGTCAGAATGTGAATTAGGGGAGGTAGTGCCTGCATCCTGGTTTTCTTATTACAGAGAAGCATTATAAAACCAGAATGATTCAAGACTCAAAGGATTTTAGTTACTCAAAATAATTGGATCTGTGGGAACTGTGTTCCTTAGGAAAGAGTAGACTAAGAGGCCATACTGATTTATTTTGTGTCCTGAGAAGATAAGAAAGGCTGAGCTATCAGATTTTTTAACGAAAGTAAGACTAGTACAGGGAAATGTATTTATTCCTCTGAAAGGAGATGGAGGCTAAGGAAAAACATATAGGTTTAATTTCACTTGGAAAGTAGCTGAAATATTTAACAATTTGTCAGGTGTAGCAATCCATAGTTAGTTGTTACTAGTAGTTTAAAGTAATAGTGGGTAATGATCCAGATTTGTTAAAGCTGAAGTTTAAGTTAGGAGTGGGTTTCAGATGTAAATGCTCAGAATTTGAACAGCTTTTCTTAGGAGAAGTCATCTGCCAGAACCAGGTCACAAGTTTCTATTTGTAATAGAACAGATTTCATTGTTTGTTTCTTACTGCAGATATTTCTGCAGATTGGATCTGAAGTTTCTGATAATGTCTTTTCTAATAGGCTTTTATCGAAACAGATCAGAGAACAGTTAAGAGTAACCCAGAGCCAAAGATAAGAGTATGCTAGAAGTAATGGAAAAACATCCTTCTGTCCTACAAGCATAATTCATATCAGAGCAGGGTATAAAAATCACTACTCTGAGGTCTTGTCATGCCACACTTACAAATGTGTCCCTGTAACTGGGTTGGCAGAGTTGTGATGCAAACTTCCCAAGTACTGATGTAGCATATGCTGAGAGAAAAACCTGGTTTTGTTGGCAAAGGTAGCAGCTGCCTCAAATCTCTGAGTGACATAAGCCACCTGACAAATGCACTTTTATCTTGGTCTCGCTGTAACATAAAGCATAAGGATCCAAATAACCTGCTCCGTTGAAAAACAAGCAAACAACCAAATCCCAGAAGTCCCACCCAAGAGAAACAAATGTTTTGAAACAGCAGCTAGTGGAAGTGAAAAACAAATCAGCGTTTAGAAAGACATTTTAAGCTGGCTTAAAAAGACAAATGGTGCTGTATACCTAGCAGAATATTGGTGTGCTGCCATGACTTTGAGAGGACCTATCTACAGGGTTGGAAGTAAAGATTTCCTGTCCATCTGACATCTCCGAAAATTATTTTCAGATTACAACCAGAATTTCCTCCTCTGCTTAATATAACATGCTTTTGAGGCTAATTTGAACTTGGTGTGCCGATTTTGTACTGCAGTGAATGAAGAAGTAATGATTAAATCATCAGGCTGGGAGAACGGTAACACACAGTATTTCAAATCACTGCATCTATTTTTGCAGTGACTGTTAGACTGAATATTACATGAAATTAAAATTTTGATTTATAAAGAAACACAGTTTCTAGCTTCTGCACAAGTCAACAAGTTTATGTAAAGACTTTGAGGGAACAGTTGCTTCACAGTTATCTGTTAACAGAAATGGAGAAATAAGAGGTTTTTCAACGCTGGGAGTTTTCGTAAACCAGGGTGTGATTTCACAAGATCTCAGCTATCACAGCAGCTGAAAGGGAGTGGGCTGACTCTTCTCTCTGACTCTTCTCTTCCTTCCTGCCCCTGCCACGCAGTTCTGTCTTTGCCTTGCATCTGCTTCTGTGCTCATGGACCAGAAGACGTGCCAGTTCCACTTGCCGATCTGGGAAAGAACAGCTGTCACCCTAGGTAGTTTTCTACCACTTTAGCAAGCTGATTTAGTTTAAAGTGGAATTGGGTGACTACTAGAACCCATCTCTTTTTGTAAGAGCAAAGTCATAATTTGTATCAAGCAATTTAGTAAAGCTGTGCCCTTAGGGTGAGGTTTCAGAGGATGCCTGAGTCGTTTTTGCAGCTTGCTGCTGTGCTGGTGTCAAAAAGAAGGATCTTCCAGGTACACGTTTCCTACTGTTTTCCCTGGGTTTGGTGCTGCCCCCTTTTTCAGCTGGCTCCGCTCACTCAACTAGCAGAAAATGAACCCAGCAAAAGTGTGAACAGCTTTATGTCAGTTCAGGGAAGTGAACTGGGAGGTATCAGACAAGTGCCAGCGCCAGCATGGCTGTGGACTGGCACTGGGTAGACTCAGCGGGGAAGAGGAGAGGAGGGAAACCTCTTCCAACAGCAGAGGAATGCAAGGTTGGCTCAGCTGGCTTGTGAAACTGCTTTACTTCACACAGTAACACAACCGTTTTCTCATTGGGAAGATGCTCTGGTATGGAATTCATTTTGAAGATTGAAAAAAAAAAAAAATCTTCTGACGTTAAAACATACTAAGAAAATATATGAATTTTCCCCCCACAGTTAGATGGTCCCAAATCAAAGGTGAAAGAGAATTAGTAGAATTGGGGTTTGGAGGTGTTGGGAGCCACAGACTATCTGCACTGTGTGCGGAGTAAAAGAATTTTTGTTT
>VXBQ01011596.1:283752-336880 GCA_013400175.1 Phainopepla nitens | reverse complement strand
GGGTGTGGGAGGGTGGGAATCATAAAGAAAGAGCTTGGTTAATGTCCTGAAAAGAGAAAGTATAAGATATTGAAATAGGGCAATGAATAAAAATCAATATTAAAATAGCAGCGGCTGGATCACTGCTGCTCTCACAAAAAAAAAAAAATCTTCTGACGTTCAAACATACTAAGAAAATATATGCATTTTCCCCCCACAGTTAGATGGTCCCAAATCAAAGGTGAAAGAGAATTAGTAGAATTGGGGTTTGGAGGTGTTGGGAGCCACAGACTATCTGCACTGTGTGCGGAGTAAAAGAATTTTTGTTTGTTAAATTTTTTGTGCGGTTTAACACTTCTGCAAGGAATGCTGAATTCTTCTGTGTTTCTTCCTTGAAATGGAAGGAGGGGGGAAAAAAAAAAGAAAAAAAAAGGTGTTTCTGTAGCCAATTATCACCCTAATTAACACCTTACTCTTCTTTCAAATGGGCTGGTAGGAGAGTTGAGGTAGCAGCNGGCTGGAAGGAGGTTTGCCAGCAGAGCTCATGGGGGGAGCCTCCTCCTCAGCTCCGCAGCAGACAGCCGCCTTAACTCCAAATTCAAATGGAAATAGTCACTGGGGCAAGGCAACTTTTTGTAGGGATAACTGTGTCTGTGGGAAACTTCCTGCCAACATTGTTAATGATACAGTTTCACGATTGCTTTAAGCCAGCCTGTGTGTGGGCTGGCGTCAAAAAGGGAGGTCCCAGCCATGTGTTTCTGCCGCCTCTCTGGTGCCAGTGTGAGCGTGAGTGGTAAACTGTAAAACTAACCCCGAGAAAAAGCATGGGAGGGGTTGGCCAGATCGCATCCCTGATTTCTCCCCATCTGATTGCACCAATGCCAGCGCTGGCACTGGGGAGGCTGGCTGGGGGGCGGAGGAGAGACAGGCCCTTCAGCTGCAGCTCCGGCTCGGGCTGTTTTACAGCGATGGAGAGCACACTGTCTGAGGCGGGGGGTGGGGTTATTTTAGTTGTTATTATTCTACATGAGTCATATCATTGTAGCACATTTCGGGATAGAGATTCTGTCCGGGAGGCATTGGGTGCTTAGGAGGCTGGCCCTGCTCCATGTAGGTCAGTGAGGAGTGCGGCCTCGTGTTCCCAGCATATCACTGCAGCTGCTACCAGCAGGAACGCAGGTTTCTCAATTAATTTTGCTCCGCGTAATACAGCACACACCTAAGCCTCTGATGGAGCACAACCATAGTTTCCAGTTTAACAATGTATCAAGGCGTGTCATTAATATACAGTTACATAGGCTAAGTCCTGTCTTATGTAAGCAGTAACACACAACAAGTTGTGTTTTAGTCAGCCAGCGTGCATACATCTTGGATGTACTGGGGCAGCGGTGTTGCTGAGGGCTATAACACACCCAGGGTGTGGGTGTATTAGCTGACTCATCCACATTTTGTGGTGTTACTGTGCTCATTAAATACATTGAAGGGAAAATTTTAGAAGTAAATTAGAATCTGAATTATGAAGAATCAACCCACTGCGTAACTGGAAGTGAGCAAAGCATCTCAAAGAAGTAACCGAAACTGCAGGGCTGCTTCTACCTTTGAAACTTCCCTTTTTTGTGTGTCTTCCTCCCAGGTAGGGGTTGTGGGGCTGCTTTGGCTGTGAAAACAGCCGGTCCATGTTTACAGAGCCGTTACTCCCTCAGGTGCTGCTATTAATGTTGGTGAAGTTGTCCTGATCTGAGTCTTAGCTCTAAAACTGCAACCTATATATAAGGAGAAAAGGTTCATAGAAACTAATTTTCTGTATATTCTATCTGATATCCATTTTTCTGAGTTTTTTTCCATGTATCTTGGGAAAGAAACATTTTTGCCTAGATACTTGGACCTTGAAATTTCAGAATGGTCGGTTAATTTTAAATTGAATTAGTAGTTACCTGCATCATGTGCAGGTGATTTTGAGAGGAGCTAGATCAGGTCTTAATGATGAGCCATTTTCTGTTCATTGAAGGAGAGGTATAAGCTGTGAGTGACACAGATACACAGAAAATGACACAGTTCTGCTGGGGTTAGTACTCTCAGCTTCTTAGGAGTCTGCACTTCTATCTCAGATATTTCTGCACTGTATTTTTCAGTATGCCTATAGCCAGCATTCAGTTTCTATCTCTGAGCAAGAATTAACCTGTTATTGGCAATTTTAAAAAATACTGGATTTGTTGGGTTTTCCATTCTTTTGCCATTTAAGGATTTTAGTTCTTAAAGCTAATGTTGATGATCTTATACAAACACCCACTTTCTCTCAACTCTGAAACTGGGGAAATTTTTTTGGCTTGAAGAACACCTATTGGACATTCAGTGTTGACTTGATGCTAAAATGGTTGTTAACCACTCAGTTCTTAATGTATCAAGGATGCCTGGTTATATTATTTCCGCTATTAATATTGTCTGAGAAGTCAAATAACCTAAACAATAATCTTCCATTCCTCCAAAATCACCCAAAAGTTCTTCCAAATCTTTATTTACCTGTTTATTAAAACAAAGTGCTGATGAAACTTTAAAACATATTGTTATATAGACTTTGTCCCTCCTTTGACTAGAGAAAACTAAGAATTATTCTGCTGATGTCAATGCTGATGCCCAGGACAGTCAGGAATATACTTTTCCAGTAAAAATGCCTGGGTGCAATCAGGTATTGTATCTTGTGTGGTAATGATATGCCTGTGCACAAAAACAAAAAAAGTTTCACGGTTGTGCAAAGCACAAGGTTTAATCGCCCTTGCTTTACCTGTGCAGTTGACAATTCGAGTATGTTCTTAGCCTAATTACTGTGCTATTTTGATACAGTTAACCCATTATTTTGCTTCTCCTCTCCGTAGCTGGTTGGTTCAGTTTGTTTTTTCCCCTCCATACCTTGGGCCTTGTCTAAGTTCTACAGAACTTGTCTAAGTTCTACTTGGCCTTGCGTGCTTTGGCCTAGATCTTAGTTCTTATAAGCCTGATCTTTGACCACTGTTCAGAGTTCAAATAAATAATATAAGTGATTGTTATATCTGTGAATCATAGCATCATTTAAGTTGGAAAAAACCACTGAGATAATCAAGTCCAACCGTTATCCCAAAGCCATCAAGTCCACCAGTAAATCATGACCCTAAGCATCTGCCCAGTTTCTGCTTCTACTAATGCAGTATTTAACTGGTTTGGTTGCACAATAATTCTTTTTCTTTCCAAGTTACCTTAAGTATGATAATAGGTAAGCTGGTGTCTTACTGTGAATGTGATGCTTTAGAAAACTCCACCTTTACTACTTACAGCTGGAGGTTGTAATATGTGAAAATGTTTAGCATTTTAGAAGTCTTCCTGAAAACCACAGTTAGAGAAAATTATATCTTTCAGTGTGTTCTCTTCATGATCTGTCATCCTTAGTTAAGAGTACTTAACAGGACAAAAAATAAAAATTTAACATCCAATGAATCAACAATTCCACTAAGCAATTTGATGGCAGTGTTAGAAGCAATTTATTGTGGTAAAGTCACAAAAACTGTATTCCAGTGACAGAAGGTGGAAAGTTATCTTAATTATTTATCTTCAGTCATGGCAAAATTATTGTAATCGGCTATAAAAGAGGAGTAGTTAGCATCCACCTCTGCAGCTTTAGAACTGGAAAATAAATTAGAGGTTATGTTAATTGGAGCTCATTTAAACATGGTGCAGAATGCCATTATCTGTGTCATATGGCACTATGGTTCAAAATCAAAATGTACTTGAGAAAAGTTATTAAATTTACCCCTAAGACTTGTTTCAGCTCCTTCATTTATCTTGATAAATTGGAAAGTTGGTGTTTAGGAGAATGAATGAATGACTAAAAAAATTGCTTACTAGAAACTTCCCTATTTACATAGTAAATTTACATAGTATGGAACAAGGCACTGACATGGGTATATTTTTCCTGCCCAGTGTAGGCGTGAATCCTCAACCAAAGTAATTACATGTCTTAATCAGTTCTCCTGTATGTGATAGTAGTATTAATGGATATGATTGTAGAGAAAAAAATAATTTAGATTGACTTCATGCGAAATGCTGTGGATTTTATTTCTAAAAATAAGCAAATCTTCTCCAGAAAGTTTCTGTATTAATTGCAGCTTATTCTACAACCTTAGAAGTTATCTAATATCCCAATAACTGTAGTAACTACTTTTTGTTTAAAAAAAAAAAAGCTCTTAACAACATGAGTAACGTGATCCAAAGAAAATAATTTAATTTGAGAAATTTGTGAAGACCAAAGCTCATATGTCTGAGTTTTGCTTGGACAGATAGGCGAGGGATAGCCACTAATGGTGTGACAGGCTCTTCTGCTTCTTAGTCCCAGATAAGGTGAGACTACAACAGAGAAACTCTTAACTCTCAGTAGCATCATATCAGCAAATCAAATCAGCATGGACTCATCATGGAAAGCTGAAATGAGGAGGTGTGAGTGGGTTTGAGACTGTATCTGTAGAATATTTTTGCATTGGAGATGTTGCATCACATATAGTTGGGAATTTATTATGAGAAAACTTAGAATCTGTATTTTTATTGTGTTCTGTTTGTATTACTACAAGTATTCCATAACTGATTCAGTATTGCTTGAGAGTATAAAACTGTGTGTTTGGGCAATACTCCCATCACAGCCTTGCAAATTATGTTGATTTTTATTCATCTGAATTTCCTACAAGGGAAGCAAAGTTAGAGGTCCAGGAGAACCATTGTTCAACTGGAATAGAAAAAGGGGAACATTTCTGGGTGTGTCCATTGGGTCTGCTCAGTGCAGCTGAGTAGGCTGAATGGTAGCGGGCAGGAGGTGCTTTATAGCCTTTGTGTACTGCTGTTGAAACTGTAGTAGCAACAGACATATTTAAACATCTCTCATAAGCCTTACTGTAGTTTGATTTCTAAAATAATAGGGAGACAGGAAAGACAAACAGCTGTGCTGGGAAGTCTTTATGGCAGCACAATGCTTAGTAGAAACATTGTGGTGATGCTAGTGAGACAGGGCATGCTTAAAAGCATGTTAGCCAAAAGGCAGCAAAATACTAATTTTTTCTTTTGTCCTGTGACATAGGCAGGGATTAATATGACTTATGTGGTTGCTTATTATTGGGGTTTTATGACTTTTTCTGTTGTATAACAGTCATCTGTAACTTTAGGATGTTTCATCTGTGATTTTTCATAATAGGTGTTGCCCTCAGGTTGAAACTTTCATAAGCTAGTCTTGATGAAATTTTCAGTTTTCGGGAAGATTACAAAGGAGTATTATGTTGCTATTATTATCTGGTTGTAGTTTTAAAAATTTTAGTGGCTTTTGTTTAACTCTGCTTTTCTGAGAGCTTACTGCCTGTGGCAAGAATTTGATTTCTGTTTTGACACTGTGGGTTTGCCATCCGTTGATATCTTTCCCTATTTGAAATGTTTTTAAAAGCTTGAAACCCTTAAGAAAAAGGGGCAGCTTCTTACATGCTCATTAAAGATTTCTTCCATTTAGAAACAAGTATCCGGAAATTCTGTTCTCCCCGAGTATGCTAAAGCTTCATGCAGTAAGCAGCTGGTTGTATGGTCCCCCAACAGCTGCTACTTCCTTTTAATCACTGTGTGCATCATCCCAGCTTGAGCCTGCACCTTATCTTGTCCACTCCTCAGTGTAGTAAGATTGTGAGTATGCCATACCTAAAAATAAGTATGTTCCAGTATACAGCAAGAGAGTGAAGCAAGAGCCTGCACTTCATGATTCTTTCTTTGGGCTAAAGTGAAACAGAGCTACAGAACTGACAGTAGAACTTCAAATTTCCCAGTATATTCTGGGTCACAAGAGCCAATGGTCTGGAAAATGTAAATTTAATGCCTGAGCTAATGTTTTCATGTCTGTTGATTTATTGTGATCTAATGTTTGAATTCCCACTGGTTGGTCTTCTTCATGGTCATGGAATCAAAGCAACAACTGGAGCAAAGTCTGTGTTGCAGCCAGCTCTTTAAAATGTGCACTTCATTTCTTACATGTGTATTTTCTATGCTCAAGTTAAAAGTCTGTAGCTGAAAACTTTGCTTAATGTTTTAATCAGTCTTAATAACCGATTTCTTACTGGAGGGCTATGAAAACTGGTATCTGACTCATCTTTCAGTTATTCTAGATGGGATACTGTGGTTGTGTGCATTACTGTTAAGCATAGCTCATATTTGCTCGGTGCCTGAGTCTGACAGATATTCAGGAGCTGAGGGATACAACCTTGGGCAGTTGAAGAAATTTCATTGAAAGTGAGGGCAGCTGAGCAGTATGGCAGGGTTGTACCAATTTTCTCACTTAAAGAGAAGTAGAATGTTTCAAGTTTATGGCATGCAAGCCTTAATTAATCATTGGACCTTCTGAATGTTCATGTTAACAGTGTGTTGTTTGTTTTGGTGTTTTTGAGGGGGTTTGGATTTGATTTGGGGGTTCTCTTCCAAATCTATAACTCATGAAAATAATTTTCAGCCATTTCAGACACACCACTATAAAACCCGGTAGTGAGCTTGGCATATTATTTACATTTATGCATCACTTTCCGTGCTAGGAAAAACATTTATTGATTTGAGCACATACTAGGTGCCTCAGGTAGTCCCTCTGTGATTCTGCAATTCTGAAACACTGGTTAAATATGAACATAATTTTTAATTAGGCTTCCCCTGTGCTGGACTTGCTGCAGCCTGGTCTGTTCTCCATTACTTTGCTGGTCAGAAGTTGTTGACCTTTAGATTATGCTGCAAAATCCATCTGTTGCTGCAGGCTTCTGTAAAGAGAGATGTAAAGAAATATTATCTCCTGTCAGTCAGCCATGTAAACAAACTTGAACCCAGGCAGCAGCTCAGTTTCCAAGATCTGAGTTCATTCAAAATAAGGAGGGAGAGGAGAAGCTGTGAACCAGTGCTCCCTATTCACTGGAGAATCCTTTCTCAGCTGTTGTGCCCTACTAAAATGCCATTGTCCTATTTTCAAATCCCCCTGCTCTCCATGGGAGAAGCTGCTCTGTGGATAACCCTAACCACTAATTAAATCCTCTCCTGTGATCTAGGAAGACAAAGGCCATAACCTCCATTTGCTTATCTCTCTGTGCCCTCCCCAGTTGCCAGCTTCCAGCTTGTTCTTATGGCAGTCTCACCCAGGAGACTTCCTTGTTAGCAATCTGATATTTGCACTTTTTGTTATGTACCCATCAGCTGTCTATTTCCATACCCTAACCACTCTTTGACATTTTCCCTAATTTAGTGTTTTCTGTACCACAGCCTTTATGACTGTCTAGAGAGCTTACCCTCATTTTCCCCCAATGTTGGTTGGTGATGTACTCAACAACTCTTTGGTTAACTGATAAACTACAAGTTAGGGGCCCTAATGTGTTTTAAATATGGTCATTCCAGTTACTTTTACTCATATAAATGCCACTGATGTGTCTGAAGTTTCTGAGTCAAATTTAAAGTGAGGCTGACAAATAGTTCTCCAAATTACAATGCAATGAGGTTCTTGCTCCTTCACTTGCATTACATTAATTGTCAATGCCTTTTAATTATGCAAATTTTCCTCCACTAATCTAGTAAGCACACTGTACTCAAGACTATTTTGGTTATGTTCTCAGATGTGTTTGCAACATTTTCTAATTTTAACTTCCTATATTTTATTATTGTCTCAACTCTAAACCTGTGAGTTCTGTTTCTCATTGAAAAGCTGTAATATCCTACTTTTATTGCACTGGTATGTCCTATGGCAATAAAATTCTTTAATCTGTAATCTTTGTTAGAAATTTTTATTTCATTTAGAAAATGAAGAAAGTTTCTGTTTTTCTTGGCTCTGAGCATCTATTCAGAGGACTCCCACAATACATACCCCTTACAAAATTATCCTCTTCTCATAGTTTTCTGTATCTTAGTCCTTTCCACTGCCTTATTATCCTTTCAAAAAGTGCTTCCCGGTGGTGCATTAAACAAGAGCAAACAAACCCGTAATTTGTTCTCAGAGTCAAAAGCTAGAAATGCTGTTATGATATATTTGTGTGCTTCTCATATATATGCTACAAATACATGGGAACATCCTCTTCAGAAACTTCTCTCATTTCCTTTTCCCTGAGCAAATTCAGAAATGGCACCATATAAGAAATGTCACTCTAAGTGTCAGTTTTAAGGAGAGTCCCTCTGGTGTATGAAATCTTTGGATGGAAATGTGATAAAGGATGGACACAATTAGAAGGTGTGTCATCTCCAGGAGCTTTATCCAGGAAAGGTTTCAAGGGAAATTATAAGAAAAAATTTCAAGCTGATGAAATAGCCTTCCTTCATAGGACATGTCTATCAGAGGATTTCCTATATTCTGCAATCTTCTATCTGTCTTAGAATGTTTATGTTCGTAAATACTGAGGTGCTAACAAAAGCTTGTTGGAAATGTGTGGTGGTAATTTAGATTATTTTTTGTGGTTTTGCTACCAAGCTGATCAGTATATGTTATTTAGCAAAGTCAATTATCCAGGTTTTACTTTGAGGTGTGTACTTCTCAGAAACTTATCTCAGACAAAGATGCCGCTCTGCCACGTGTTTAGGGGTAGTTCTCATGAATAGCTCAAATGTTCATCAAATGAACATACATCATCTGCAATAGAGGTAGTAATTCATCACTATTTAGAAAGATTTTGAGAAATTACTGTTACTTTGCATAAGAATTCACTGTCTAGACTGACACATGAAGTATTCTGAAGAAGAAGAGGGAAAGTCTTGATCTTACACCATAAAGATCACTTTTCAGACTTCTGATATTTGCCTGTCACACAGTTTGATCATCTCAGTCTGGTTTTTCAGTATACAGAATTGTCTAAAAAAAATTAAGGTGTTACAAAAAGATATTTTAGAACAATTTGACTAATTGAGTAATAACAGGTCAGCTGGTCCCAATGGTAATTGTCCAAGAAACTGTTGAGCCTGTAGTTCTGATATGCAGCCTATCAGGTAAACCGTTATCTAGGCTAACATTTTTTTAAAGGGCTCCAGGGATCATTCTGGCAATTAACTCTGACTTCTCTAAGGCTGAACTATTAGGCATGATAATAGGGAAGGGATGGGTAAACAGAAAGATAAATAGAGCAGATTGCATGAGAGTCAATATAATGTCTGTGGAGGGAAGTCATATTTATCCAGTTCCTCCAAGTGAGTCAATAGTGTGTGAAGAATTGTAAACCATTTGATATAGTGGACTGGGAGTTTGAAAATGCATTTCTTAAAGCTTCTCAGTAGGACTTTCAAAAGCAGCTGTAAGCAGCCATGAGACTGAGAAGTTCTTCTCACAGATTAATAGCAGCTTAAGTAGTATAAAGTAGTAAATGGCTAGTATTGCACTATAAATATAGGTTATTTTCATAAGCCCACCAGGATCTTTACTCTGCAAGGCATTCATAAATTACCTAGAAAAAGAGATATAGAGAGATCGTTATATGACAAAGATTTTTTTTGACGATACAGAAATTTTCAAAACTAAGGTGAAGAGTTGCAGACAAATCAAAATGTTGATTGAATGGGTGACAGAATTGCAGTAACATTAGGTGATGATAAATACTGAATAAGGTATAAAGACAAAAATCCTCCTAACTCTTATATAGGCCTTGAGGCTTGCTGAAAATTGGTTCAAGAAAAATGTCCATGAAGCCAGAAATGAGTAAGGAGCTCCCCTGTGGCTGGTCAGGCCCCCTTGTGGACTGCTTCCTGGTGTAATGGGCACAAGCTCCTAATTTTGGCTAAGGTCAGCCTTCAGTCATTATTTCAATAGCCAGTCAGATGAGATAGCCTTTGTAGAGGCTTTCTGGAAGTTTGGGATTGATAGGAAGGAAATATCTTTTCTTCATAGTGTGGGTGCTGGGATGTAGAGAAGGTGTGTGCCAGTCCTTGTGCTGCAGCAGCAGGAGAAGGGCCAGTTGGTGGAAGGCTCTGGCAAGTTGTCATCCTTTGCCTAAAGTTGTCACCTAGCAGCCTAAAGGCACTTGCCTTATCCATCCTTGAGTGATAGGAGAGTGTAAAGTCTGGGTCCAGGAAGACCACTGGGCTGAGGTACATTGATCACACATCCAACTTCTTTGGGATGAGATTGGAGCATGTGCATACATGTACTTCTTGAAGAAGTAAAAGGGTACCAGGAAGTTTGTTAGTAGCCGCCTGGCAGAGAATTACACCCCTCTAACAGATCCACAGGAAATGCAAGAAGAAAGGGCTCTTTATGTACACCTTTTCTCTCTGCATCCAGTTCATTCTGGCTCTTGCCAAGCCTTGTGGTATTGACCACTAATGGAGACTGGGAACAGCTGGAGCTGTAAGAGGAAGCTTAGGCAGGGAAGATAACACTGAATGCTGGTGTTGTTTCAGCATCTAGGTGAAAACGTAATTGGAAGCCAGGGAATCTTTCCTTCCTCAGAGGACAGAAATCAGACCCAAGACCTTGATTTTATGGAAAGGTGGTAGCTAAGTACTTGTATCTTTAGAATGGATTTCTTTCTGGCATCTTCTAAGGTGGTCTCTTCCTTCTCACCAACTGTATTCCAGAGAACCATATCCAGGGCTTTCTCAAGGACTCAAGACTGCTGATGTCAGTGGTTGTTACCTTCTTATATCTGTCCCTACACGTAGGTGATGAGCGCAGCAGTGACCTCCTCTAATGATGTGAAGGAACCTGCCCCTGTGATGAATTAACTTTGCTGATTTTGTCCCCTAGGACAAATTTCCAGCATCTGCTCATTGGTGTCCATGGAGGGATAGCTGGGAAAACTGGATGTGAAATGATAAGGATACATAAGGCAGTGCACAAGGGGAAGGAAGTAGGAAAGTATTAGCAGGAGAGGAAATGGTATCTCCTCTCAAGGTGTCCCTCTTTATCCCTGCTAAGGAATGTTTCTTGTGTTTGGTGGCTTTGGCCAGCTGTAAGCAGCATCTTGTAACCTACTGGAGCTTTTTGATGGTACTGTGGAGAGAAACATTTAGGAATAGTCAACAACCTCATTATTTAAAAGGACCACATTCCTTCTTCCTGGTCCAAGGGACCATCTCTTTAGATTTGTCCTGGGACCTAGCAGAGGAAGAAGGTGTCTTCCCTGGTAAGACATGAAATTTATAGAGGGTTCTTTGAAAAACACAACTAATAACTTACGTAGTCTTCCCCATTGCATGTAGTACCACCAGCACATGGCTGGGTCTTGCTCTGATACCTGGTGGGTTCCCCTTGTGCATGTGGGTGGTGAGGGAAGTTCTTGCAGGGAGAAGAGGCTTGGATTTTGGGGGGAAAAGAGCCCTTTTGGGGAGGAAGGAAAGAAGGAAGAAGGCTGTATGAGTGGAACAGGTTCTGGTCATGTTGTATCAATTAATGCGTGCCCAACCCACTGATTCATATGTGAGTAAGATCAGTCCATGTGCCTTTGTGGGCTGTGGCCTTGGTTTGCACAGTAGCCTTTGAGATTGACAGTCCTGTCATGTACCAAGAGCAAAGAACTTGAGGTGGACTCTCAATCTGACCCAGCAGTCAGCATAGAGAAAAGGTAATATGTCATACATCTGATCTGTCACAAATCCCATTAGTAAACCAAGAATCACAGTAATAAGAGTTGCAAATAGTTCATGGGCTAAAGTATGTTCACACAAACAAAATGTCTGTAGAACAGCTATGACTAGTTAGTTAATTAAAATGATAGATTTACTGTAATTTTTGAGTGAAATTAGACTCTGAATTCACTGAGTACATAAATGATTTGAAATGATTAATTGGCTTTTATTAAATGAGAGGGAGGACTAGAGAGTGCTATGTTCTGAGCAACTGACATGTGATAATGACTGCTCCTGCAGAAAAACATAATAGAAAGTCATCTGAATCACTCATTAACATCTACCACTGCCCTTCCTGTAAATTATAAGTCATTAAAGCCCAATATAGCTACTCTGGAACTTAAATAATAATTTTTACCTTTCTAAAATGTTTTATTTGATTTTACTGTAGTAGTCTCAGAGGGTGAAACTTATTTTGAGCAGGTTGGTGAAAATAAACCTGATCCAGAAAGCCAAAGCCTTGTTTTATATTACTCTATTGAGGGATAAAAATTAAAGTGATTCATTGTCAATTCGCTTCTTGGTTTCACTGAGTAAAGATTGAAGAGTGAAGTGAAGAGTGGTGATTTTCCTGGACAGTTCAACATGTATTTTCTAAGAACAGACTGAGAACATCACCTCGTTTTTTACAGATCATCAGATGTCCACCTGTTGGGTTGAGTTTAAATCAGTAGTTTAGATGTGAAAGACTCAATATCTAATTAGCAATCCCTTCATCCACCCAGTTCCCCTGGGTGCTGTTTTAGAATGATAATCCAAATCATTCTTCAAATCTTTATAAGCAATCAGTTTAAAGTGCAACTCTCAGAAGATAAGACTTCCTGCTAGGTAGTTTTACCAAAAATCTCCAGAACACCCCAAACAAAAAAAAAGCAACACAGGTGAGCTAGGGGCTTTGATCAGACAGGTATTCTTTTCAAGTCAGATTTAGTCATTTTAGATTTTGTTTCTACATGTCTTATTCTAGGAAGTAATCCAAATAGAGTATTTAAAAAAAGGGTAAAGAGCTGCAAAATGAACCTCTTAGCCAGTTTATATTGGCTTGAGTGCTTGAAATAATGCAATAAATCTATTCTTTGATGTACAAAATTATTTTTATCCTGACATAAAGGTAATTTCCAGGTACCTTAAACTTACCAAAAAAGGATCATAGACTTGGTTGAATCAACTATCCATCAAAATCTCCTTTCAAATTCAAAAATCCTCCGACAAAGCACTGAGACTTTCTTTAAAATCTCATTGTCACTATCTCCCTTACAACAATAGTTTCCTTAATAGAGTGCCACTCATGTTTCTTGTTCTCTCTCTTATGTGGTCAGGGCCTTTGTGGGTCTTTGCTGAAAGCTAGATTTGCTGGTGTCAACAGGAATTTGAGTTTATTCCTTTTCCTGGAACAGTAATGAGATCATCCCATCAGATTTGTGTTGTGACGTGATTAAGTTTGCACTGTGACTCATTACCTTGTCCTGGAGGACAGAATTTTAAGATTGGTGAGTATAGGAGCAAAAGGCAGGATCTTGTGGCAGGCATCCAGGTGCTCGTTCTGGATCTGAAACCATTGTATTTTTAGAAGAATAGAGTGTAAGAGTATGTAATGACTTCTTGTTTTACAAGAATCTCTCTGACTGCATTTCTGTAACTGTTAATATTTAAATTATTGACCTAATCAGGTTAAGTGTAAGGGCTGCAACATCTAATTTTAAGGCACACCTTGTTAATGGTTATTGTGCAAGGACAAATGCAAAACACTGGTGTAATTAGCTGCACATCAGCAAAAATGTCTGAGAAATTTTCACTAGAAACCTCTAAAAGAAAACAAATTGCTTTATGAAGTTAAAAATGTTTTATTTTTAACCTGTGCATATTTATTATGAATACCTTCATGTGATAATAGTGCTTTATGATTTTGTTTTCCATAGTCAAAGTAAAAATGAGAGGGGAAAATACCCAGTTCACAGCTTGATTAGACCATAGCTGGGTTGTGGGTATCTGGTTTTGAAACAGTTCAGTAGGACTGTCTCTTCAGCTGAAGCCAAGGCTGCAGAAGTGACGTTGCTGTAAGCCAGGAGTGAGGTTCACTGCCTGATCTGTGTGGGCAAAGTTTGTCAGAACCTTTGCATTCAATAGGGTTGCCTTTGGTCAGTGCTGTCCATTCCTTGAACACTACATTCACCCATAAGATAAAAGCAAAAATGTATGAAATAAGACAATGTTTGTTCCTCTGCTCATACAGAAATACAACATATTTAGAGATAACAAAAGCTTTCTCCCTGAAAGACTTAATCATGTAATTCAAGATTGAAGTTTAACTTGTCTCAGCAAGCGTTTCATGGCAAAATAAACATAGCATCACAAAGCTGGTTAACATTCAGCCACAGCTGCTGGCCTTGTATTTATTAATTTTTTTCCCTAGGACTTGCTCTGCACTTTTAGAGAAAAGTCACTGCCCTAATTTTTTCTCAGTAGACATTGACTTCTAGGCTGTTTGTTCAAGATAAGCATCAAAATGAGAATGCAAAGGTCAATCTCTGCTGTATTAGAGATTTACAAAAAGAAACGGTCAGTTTCTCTTCCAGAGAATGCTCTCCAATCCAAATTAAATTACTTCCTATAGGATAAGGGTTTTCTTTGGAAATTCAGTAGATTTTATGTTTACAGGACTGACTCTGCCTTTGCTGTGTACTTTGCTGAAAGTTTTCTTCTCATCTTTCTACCTCTTTATCTCCACCTTTTAATGACAAAGCCTGTGAGCTCATGCTTAAGGCTCTGAAATGGTGGCAGCAGTGGAGTTTGCCCTGCATGGTCCACCACTGCCTCTGCTTCACTGTCCTGCCTCTCTGCTGTCCCTACTCCAGAGACCTGGAAACCTGTCTCAGGCCAGCATGCATGCAGTCACACTTTCATTGGCTGTTCCAGCTAAATTGGGATCGAGAGCAAGTGAGAATAAAACAAGAATCTTATTCTCCCCTTCCTGCCAAAAAAAATGGAGCAGACAGAAGGAACAGGATTTCTTTGTTTGTTTGGGTTTTTTTTGTTTGTTTTTTTTTTTTTTTTTACTGTAGCAATTAAACCCAATGAAACCCCTTTGGACAGCATAAGTGATGACATAACTAATCTCAATTAAAATATGCTTTTTAAAATAAGAATGCCTTAAAAAATAAACCATCATGGTGCCATCAAGGCAAAGGAGTTAAAGAAGCTGTTGTTTACTCTGCTGGAAATTAATACTACCTTTGCTGAGATAACACAGCCACCTGTATGGGATCCCCCCCATCTTTTACAGCACAGACTAAAATAGATCACTGTAAATCACTAACAGAGGTGGTTCAAGCCAGCCCACTTAACACTGCCATGTAGTGAGTGCATAAGTAGATAGGTTTCACGTTCTAGCTAAGTAGTTGGTAATCTCTTGGTTTAGCTGAAGTGCTTGTGATTGCTTGATTCTTTACTTAATTGCATTATTTAATAGCTAAAATTTGTTTAAACACACAATGGAGGAGATAAGCTGGAGTATCTGTGGAGCACTGTAACAGTGCCAGACAGAGCTTTCTGTGTGGCGAGGGTGAACAATTTACAGTTTTTATAACTTCTACGCTCATTTCTTGACACTGTGGAACATTCCTCCTTGCCTTGTCTGACTTGGGCAATCGCAACTGGGCATTTGCATTGGGACAGAATGTCCTTGCCATGGCCACGGCCTGCACAGGCAGCCAGACTTATTCCCCTCCTTCCATCTTCTGTCAGAGATTATGCAGAATTGTCATGCATCAGCCTTCTTCTAATACTGCCAGGGATGAGTTACCAGCTACTTGAGTTTTATCCTTAAATAAAGGGGGTGTTAATCTTCCCTGATTTCTATAATTAATAATAAAGCATTATGTTGCCATTCATGCCACTAGTTGGAGACATCATGTTGGACTCACCTTCTTTGTGTCTTTTTCTTCTATTGTTGATGGAAGACTGTCAGGTTAAAGATTGTGATCCTAACATAATAAGAGCACTTCATGCATGTGTGGAAATGGCAGTTGATAAGAGAAGATGAAGGTGACTGCAAAGCACTGTATTGAAAGAAAAGGGTGATTTATCTTCTCTTTGCAAATTTCTGCTGGAAGTCATTTAACCTTGTCTTAAAGCCCATTTGTTTTTGCAGTCGCAGCAAAGAAACTTCACAGTGCTTATATTCATCTATATTTTGAAATATAATTATAAAAGACAATAGGATGGTATTGGAGATATCTTCAAGAATTTCTCTTATACGCAGGAGCTAAAACTCAACAAATTGAGAAAAGCTTAAGAAAGTTCCCTCAGGAACCTTTGCCTGCCATTCCTTGATGAAACTGACAATCAGCCCAGTGTGAGTTGAGGCAGAGAAGAAAATTGATGTGAACTCATCAAGTCAGTTGTTTCTTGATGTCACTAAAATAGCAGGGCTCATGATGTGTGTGGAGTCCAAACACAACTTAATGAACAGGCAAGTGTTGACAAAACCCAACACCCGAATGTACTGACGGCAAGTGGTTATCTGCAGAGTGGTGCAGTGAGGGAGGCTGACCTCTGAAGTAGCTGTGAATGCTTACTCACAACTTGGCTTACTGAACCATTCATTCTGTGTTAAGTATTATTATGTTTATTTGGAATAAGTAGTATAAGTCTGTAAGTACACGTGTGTCTGTGTTAAGTGTACATTTGGACTGGCTTTTTTGGTTGATGGTTGTTTTCACAACTGACTTTTTTCAGTCAATCTGCAACAGCTGCTTTTTAATGACACCGATGGGGACGGGAAAATCAAAAATGGGATCTGTTCTTAATTTTGGAGAGCACCAAGAACGAGAAGTCTTTATTCCAGTGACTGGCATATTGCAGACTCAAGTTCCTGGGGGAAGCTACTTACCCGTTTGTTTGGAACATGTTTACTTTGTGAGATACCCCACCCAGTGATTATCACTGTGCTGGTATTTGGGTACTGGGAGCCCAGTGATGAATAGGTACAGGAGCTGTCTAAAAAGCAATACTGCCATGGTCAGCAATGAGAAATAGGCTGTTTTCACACAGACAGCTGTTTGGCTTTGGGTTGTGTAGTGAAACTGGCAGTTCTGAAACCTGCAACCTGTTTATTGAATTCATAATTCCAGGCCAGTGTAATTCCCAATGACTATCACTGTTGTTTTCATTATGGAGTCCTAATTCATTGTTTCTGTGGGCACAAAAGTATTGCTGGACTCATTTGGTGTTTCAGCGCACTGTAATTTTACATAGTGCAATACTGTTGAGATTGCCAAGCTGTGTCATCTGTTAGGCTCATCACTATTACTTCCTTTTGACCTCCTCTGTATAATTACACATGGATGACTGACTTGCTGCTGTAAAGATACATAAATGCAACTGGACTTGTTAAATGGAAAACAGACTAAAATTGTTCTCTCTGAGCTCAGTGAGAACCAAGGAGGTAGCTGTTTGCTCTTTGCCAAGCAGCCAGAGCCATCTGTCACATGACAATAAGCAAGCATCGATTTCAGAAGTCCATTTGTTTTTATGACAGTTTTTACAATTTTATGGAAATTGAACCATTATATAAAGCATAATTTTCCTCAGAAATTGGTGTTTTATGGACTTATATCCCTGTTCAGTCATTTACATCCATAGTTGCATTTTACATGAAGCATAAATACACTGATCCTTTTTTTCCCCCAATAACAAAAACCTTCAGAGCATTTTTCTGGATTTTGGCAGGAGGAGGGGTAGTTTTGTTTTTCTTCTTTATATGCGAAACTATCTGTGTTTGGTACTTAAGGAAAACCTTAAGATATCTGAGTTTTATGTGTCCCTGGAAATCAAACTGATGTTTGATGCTTTAATATTTAGCTCAAAATCATAGTTCAGAATTATTTTTCTAACAAGATTTTGCTACTCTTATTATTCTTTACAAATGAGTTTTTAATAATCTGTGTTAATTTAACTCATCATGTTCCTGCTTTTCTTGGAATAGTAAATCTAACTCACCAAGCCAAGTTGTAGAGATGTGTGATTGTTAGAGTCTTGTATTCAAGTCCAGATTATGACAAATGTGAGCATGAGCCATCTAATTTAGTTTCATCCTCCATGGAAGTTGATCAGTGCTCTATAGAGGTTCTGCTCAGGGACAGCTAGGGATTCTGCATACTAGATCAGACTTGAATTGCCCAGACAACTTGGACAGCTTTGTTCCCATCACTCTGCCTTTGTCAAGGCATAGTAGTCTTTTATCTTTATGAGGAGCATTTTAAAGCAGGACAAGGAACAATGTCAGGCTGTAGGTATCATTTTTTGGAGGCTGTATGCATTAAGCTTCAAATTTCTCAGTTAACTGAGGCTTTTTGGCTGTTCCTAGGGGTTTGCCCAGTTCACCTGAGCATTACTGCATGGCTCTTCTAGGGTTTGTGTCCTTAGACATAACAGCATTTATTAAATTGGTAATTGCTTGGTTGCTTGCATACTTCTCCGGTACGGTAATTGCCATTTAAAGGTCAGCACTTTCCAATATGTTCTGGGTGTCACTGGCTCTCCTAATAGCGAGAAGATGAGTTATCTGTGGTAATGATTCTTACCCTTACAAGTGTGTAAACGCTTGAAGTTATTTGAATTGTCAAAGCGTGTGTGGTGGGCTGACCTTGACTGGATGCCACCATGCTGCTTTATCAATCCCCAGCAGGACAGAGGAGAGAAAATAAGATGGAAAATCAGTCATATTTTGAGATAAGGCAGTTCGCTAAAGCAAAAGCAAAGGTTTGCGTGCACACAAATGTGTGAGTGAAAGATCTCGATTTAGCTGTACTAGATGAGCATGAAAGGAACATGTACGTGAAAGTAAAGAAGGTCATCCCTCACCCATGGAACATGCCAATGAAAATTTGATATAATTCCAAAAAAAACTTTGCAGTTAGACTATTTTGTGATTTTACAGGGAGACATAAGGGTTGACAGATGTTGAAATTCAAGATCTTATTCACAGATTGGATTATTAGGCCATAAAAGACAATGTCACTGGAAAAAGAGTTATGGCAATCAACATTTAGGAAGTATTGGGAGTTACTTGTCAGAAGCTATTTTAGGAGAACATCTGATTAGAGAAAGACTATGAAGGATATTTGAACACGAGAGATTCAGAGAATGGTGAACTTGAGGGGAAATCTAGATATGCAGTGAACTTGTGTGTTGTTTTAGTGTTTGCTCATAACAATTTTTAGTTTGCTTTGCTCCACGACAACCAGGAGCCTCTATAACAGCTCCTAAAGGAACATAAATGTAGGATCTGAACTGTGGTAAAAAAAAATTCTTCCAGTGGATTTCTCCATTTCTTTTATTAGGAGGAAGTTACAAGAGACTATCAGGGTGAGGTGTACCTGGGAGGTGGTGGTCTCACCAGTTCCAGCAAGTTGAGGATGGGCAGCTGCTTGGAAGCTGTGGGAAGAGGGATCAAGGGCTTGCAAGTTTTGTGTAAGCTTAGTATGTGGCCCAGTTTGGCTAAAGCTGATGTTTGAGGCCGGCTGGGATCATTGTTTGGACAGAACGAAACTGGTCTGAAGTAGTACCTCAGGGAGTCGTTGGCATGCAGGTGGCAGATGAACCTGTGTTTGCAGATGAGATCACCAGCAGCCGGATGGCAAGTGCTTATTTCCAATGTCATATAGATGTTGGGCTGGCTTCTGAGTATGCATAACTTGTGTGGAAGTCTCCTGTAGCACCTTTGAGCCATGTTTTGCCAGACAGAACTGCAGTTTACTTCTGCTAATAAAGCTGTTGTGGTCAGCTGATTGTGTAATGGATATCAAGAGGTTGCCCTATCCAGGTCTGTTAAGCCAAATATTTTAAACTCACTCATTAAAGAGGGTGGAAACTGGAATAATGGATATTTTCTGGATTATAGAGACATTTCTGAAAGTGAGCTGAGAACATCACTTGCAATAAAACCAAACTTTAAAAATCAAACAAGAATGAGAATGCCTTCTGTTCAATAATCACCCTGCAGTTTTACAAATGTTCTCTTATGTTCAGACAATGCCCTTTAGAGTTGGTAATTTTACAATTTTACAACAATCACAGAGCATGCCTCTGTGTGCAAAATGTTTATGCTGAAGGGGAGAGAATAGCCTCAAAGTGAATAGGTGTCAGGAAACGTCCAAAATCAATTAACGATTATCTATCATGCGGGAGACATTCCCTGTCTGTCTGTGAATAGTCCTCCAGCCAGTGTGGCGCTCAGACTGCCGGGAAACTGGGATGGTTCCAAGTTACCCCTAGGAATGGCTTTGAACTTAGAATAAACCTCCACACACATACACAAATTAGAAGAAAACAAAACACCTCAAATGAAATCTTGGCCTTATCAAGATCAAAAAGTGTTTGTTGACTTCAGTGGAACTAAAATTTTATCCATAAAGAGAAAGGAAAAAAAAAAGATTCTTGAACTCTAAAATCAGAGCTGTCTGATCTAGTGTGGGGTTGGGTACTTTTTGGTCACAGATACGTGCTTGTTTTCACATGTATTTGCAGGATCTGAAGGCCACAAAGTCTTTGTAATTGTGTATCTGCAATCCCTGACTGCAATATGCTTGCCAAAGCACACCTGGAACACTCATGCTTTTGTAAGTTTCATTTCTTGTTTTTATGGTCCAGTAGCATTGCTCGGGCCTGTTCAAATGACTTTGCAATTAGTAACATAAATATAACTTGTCTGACTTGATTTGTTCTTCCCACACACACATTCTGTGTCTCTCTCCAGCTGGAAGCATGTGTAGAGAGAAGAGAAGCAAGGAAGCAATGCTGTGAAGGCTTTTACCCTTTTCGAATGAGCTCTCCTACACTTTGGAGAGCAAAAATAACTTGTGGCCATCCTAGTGAGCATATGATGTCCCTGTAAGCACAGTGCCCTTGAATGTTCCTCTGCTACACCAGCGCAGCCTGGCAAGAGATACCATTAATTTTCTTTAAACAACCTGTAAATTGGCTGCACCTTAGTGCTTTAGAGGGTCCTATCCCACAGCCCTGCTGAGAGCACGGGTAACTAATGTCAGATTAAACACCTCACAAAAGACCACATTTTGATATAATTCCTTTTGTGGCTAGTTTTAGTTGTTTTGCTTTTGTATTTTAGAAAATTGCTGCCACAGATGTAAAATTGTCCTAATAGCTAGAATGCTTCCCTGGTAAATGGGAGTTCATGTTTAACTTCTCCTACCTGGAGAGCCATGCTGCCAACTGCTTCCCTGCCAAGTCCCCATGTTATTCATTCCATGTGGGACCCATCCAGACCTCCCTGCCTCTCCCCATCCAGTGGAAACCCTGCTGCAGAGACAAAATGTGACCCTCACTTGCTGAGAAAAGGGGAGAGGACTACAGGAGAGCCCGTAGCCTGCTGTGGGGGCATTGAGAAAAGGCACTGTGGTCTGTGCTGTCTGGACCGTGAGCTTTCACTGGCTGTGTTAGCAACCTGAGCTCCAGAGAGGAGAGTGAATTTGGGTAACTTCATTCTCAACAGGAGATTTCCTGTACACTGTGCAGGTATCTGTGTCTCTGCTTGGGATTCCTCTTTGGGGGCTGATAATTAAATGTCATCATCACAGCCTCTACTTTATAGGCTTCAAATGCTTTATTGCGTCTGGCACTTGCGTACACAAAGGTAGGGTTGCATTACTTTGTAAGAGTGTGCAGGCCTACAGAAGTGAGAGATCCACCTGATCGTAATGGCAAATGATGAGTTCATTTATTATAATTCCTCTGGGCACTGCCAGCTTAGTGTATATGTTTATAGAGCAATTCATAATGAAATGAATGCTTATATATAGTAAGTCCACAGCCAATGGATCTGTTAGTTCACCTGCCTGAGTCCCTGGTGTGCAGTATTTGCTGGATTATTGTGTCCTCCACTGAGAAGAAATGGCTGCATATTTCTGGCCACATCATTGTGAGTTGTGAATGACAAACCAAGTGACATGATTTATTTGATTACTGCAATGCTTGTGAATAGTTCAGCATTGACAGCCTGGGAGGAAAAGTACCATTAAATGCCCTGGGATAGGCATAGGATGGGTCACAACACTAGAAGGTTTTCCCCTCCAGCCCAGGCATTGTGCCTCATTTCTGAAGTTACTATCCCATTGACTTATTTTCTGGGCTGTCACATCAGCTATAGCAATGTTTTAAACACCACTGTATTTCTTGACATTTGTTCCTTAATAAATGGGAATAAGGTCACCCTAAGCAGCTGTGAATAGTCATCAACTTTCAGTCACCTCCAGCCTGGATGACATTTAAAATAGTAGCTTTGGTTGGGGGTGAAAGGCTCTGTGTCCTACTCACAGTGCCTTCAGCCAGTCAAAGATGGAAGTAAGAATGAGAAGTCTGAGATGCATATTTAAAATTGCAGGAGCAGCACTTACTATGAAGACATTATTTGAAAGAGTGTCTAGAGGGAAATAGGAGTGTTCTCAATGCTTTAATGTTTTTTAGTCTGGAAACTTAAATTTTAGTGTTATATTTCATGTCCTACATAGGGTCCCAGTTAGTCCATAGAAAAAATGTATTGCTGATTGTTTTTACTGCAGTATTAGCTGAAGGTACAAGTTCTGTTCATAGAAAAGCTTCCAACAAGGGATAAGTGATACTTCATTCACAGCATGTGTCAATATTCAGGTGATGCTGACATTGGACCCGTGAGTATCTGGTAGTTCTGATAAAGCAACCCACAGCAGCTTCTGCCTTACCCATGTGGCTGCTCTCAGCCTGTGCCAGTAAAACTGAGCAAGAACTGAGTACCTGTAATTACCTAATTATATTAAATTTTGATGAAAATGTAAGGAAGCATCACATTTTGAGGTTAAAATATGTGTGTTTGGGAAAGAGAAAGAAAGTTTGTGGGAAAGAGGTACATTTTGAGGTGTCTTGCTTGTATCTGTGTATAAAGGCAAGGTAGTAGCTTGTAGAAAAGCATCTGTTTAGTATGCAAATGGTGAACATCCTCAGCAGTTGTTTTTTTGAGAAGCTGATACTTGAAGCTGAATATGCTCCCGAGATCTGCCTTCAACCAAGAAAAAGTTTCAAATGAAAAGCTCCTTACTTTTGCATTATTTTCCAGTTTACTTCACAGACATCAAGTTTATGGTTCACTTGAAACCTCAACAAAGAAGAATTTCTTTCTCTTAAAAATGGTGAGAGAGTTTACTGCCTAGGTCATTTCTCTCCATTGTAAATTACAAAATGTGACTTATGACTAATCAGAGAAAGCAGTTCAGTATTATGAAACCAACCTTAACAGAAGTGATTTGCTCTTAACTTTCTAGGCTTTCTTGAAATTTGAATTGCAAAAATCCCTTCTTAGAGTAAGCATGCAAAACTCCTCAGTTTATTAGTGAAGTAGATATTCCAATGGAAATGTTTTATGTTATAACTTTTCCTGCACTCATTGTTAGCAGCACTATAATATCTGAATAGTTTTCTTGAATTTTTGGAAATACCATTAATTACGTATCAACCATAATATTCCTTATGGCCCACCCTTGTTTAACAGGATTGAGGATTGAGAGCTGCTGAATGGTTGAGGGCTTAATAAAGAAAAGTAATTTTGAAATTCTTGTTAAATTGCAGTGAGTGTACAACTAAACTGAGATTTAATTACATTTTTAATTAAAGGAATAACTATTGATTATGTCATTGAATCTGCCAGCCCTAACAAACAGCAATATTACAAGAGATCATTAAACTAGTTGTTAAAATTCCAAATGAATGAGAGCTAGAACTGGTGTGGATAAAAGGTGCAGCGACGGTGAGTAGAAGAAAAAGATAACAAAGTGAAAAATACATTTATTTCTCAAATTTTGGTGAATGGTGGGTTTATGTCCTGTCATAATTTATTATAATCTATGGAACAAAAGGAAGATGGAACTAGAACAGTTTTTAAATAAGTAACATGAGTAAAGTTTCATCTTGAAAGTGAACAGTGATTCAGATAATATTTCTCATGAGCTCCTGTGAAGCAGGATGTAATGTGTTGTGTGCAAGAGACCTTCAAATTGCTCAGGAAGCAATCAGATCTACTCAGACTGAGATAAAGAGCAAATAAGAGCCAGTGATCAGGGCATGGGAGTGCTGACAAAAACCATAGGTAACTGTGGCTGAGCTGGCAGCTCACCCTGTATTCAACCTGCAGTTTTCCTGCGAGCACAGAGTTCATCCCCTCCCAGGCCTGTGGAGTGGATGCCTGGAGGTGGATAGGAAGCATTTTTCTGGACACTGGTGATGAAGAGCTGGCAGGGAAGCCCCAACCACCCACGTAAATCTGTGCAACCCCACTTGGTCTGGGCGAGTTCTCTGTGGGCATCGGTGGCACTGCCGACTGGACAGGCTGGTTCTTCACCAACACCCCTTGGCCTGGATGAATCTGGCAGTTGGCACTCTCAAGAAAATGTGTTCTAAATTTGGGTTATACTTAACCTAAATGGGCTGGAGGCCGCTCATACTGATCCCTTCCCTCCTCATGCTATCACTTTACTGTTGAAAGGATCTGATTGAAGCATTTTGTTAGCCAGGGGAGTAGCCCCTGTGGATGGATACCATGGGAGCCCATTGCTTGTGGCTAAAAGCTGCTGTGCACAGTGAAGTCTAACAGGGAGGTGGTGAGATGATCTCATGGGTGTTTCTGTTTCAGGCTTTTACAATTTCTGTGCATATAAAGCCATTTTAATCCTTTCTATTCAAATGCATTGTATGCACAGAAATGTGTTCTTAATCGTGACATAAGGCATGCTGCAGCAAGGGCAGGCTTATAGTCAGACCCCATGACTCAGTTGGACTAAGTTATTGTTTGAAATAGATAATTTTAGAATTAAACCTTTTTCTTCGTACCAGATTTTATAGTTGAGCATATTTTGAATGTTCTCCGTATGATGCCATTGACTACTTTGTGAAGAGGCTGTGAGGGTTGTACAAATGTCAGCACCCAAAAGTTAGAGTGTAGTAGAATGAGAGGTATCTGTAACCTTTATTTGACTGGGTAGTTCTATGGAGCAAGATTCAGTCCTAATGACCTTCCTTCCCCATGACTTCTAGGCTTTTTAAAGTGTGCAGGATGAACAAGGGGCATGAATGTGGAAAGGGCAAGGAATATGGCAATGGCTGGTGAGCTGCAGAGAAATGTTTTCTAGAGGCATGACCACTCTTTAGGAACAGAAAGCAATGTCTTGCAGTGAAAGTACTTTTCTGCCTGTATTGCTCCTATTATATGTGGTGGTGTTCTCACATTCAGAACCCAGATTACAAAACATTTTCTGTGTCTAGCTGGTAACAGATAGAGAAGACTGAATTTCTGAAATATACACTGAAAGAATCAGATATAAACCTTAAGAGAGAAAAAAGGTTTGACCATCTGTAATCAGGATTTACAATGATTTGTGCATAGGTAATGGCATCACTGGGTTTTTTCCAACACACAGGATATGTTTTGGTTTACTTCAGGCAAGGTCTCTATTCCCTGTAAGTGCTAAACTACAGGATGTTAGGATTATAGATGTAGTGACACTGTTGTTGCAGAATCACTGCTGATAAATTATGGTGGGATGGCAGCTGTAAATACAGCTTCTGTTGTGATTTAAGAGGGAGATGCGAAGGCGTGTTGCCCAGATGCTTGATCAATGGTAAATAGGGCCAGCCACAGCACGCTAAAGCTTACAAGTCCTTGCCAGATTTTGGGATTAGAAGTCATCGTTTCAAGCGTTAACTCCTCCCGTATCAAAATAATCAGCTGGTCTGGTCCTCACCTTTTCCTTTCTCTTCAGCCAAGATTTATTTATCTTTGCAAGCAGGAACTGACACGCCAACCAGCTTTTTTAGTAATTTTTTTGAGATACAAGAACTTTTCAGCAAGCTGCCAAGTATTCAGTGTCTGTTCAAGCTACAGTGCATGAGGCATGTTGTGTTCCCTGTGACCTTCCTGTTCACCTGCTTAACCATCAAGAAATGTGTGGCTGTTTAATGTCTGGAGCTGTGTAGTTGTACTACTTAAGGCTAGAGAAACAATAAACCAGTCATCGCAGATTCATGCAATAAACCACACCAGCAGCAAAATCAGCTATCATCAGGACTCGCTTGACACAAAAGGGCAAATAGCTCTGGTCACTCAGCCCCCTGCTCTGTAGGTGACAGTCCTGTGCAGGTAACACTCCTAATGACTGATGAGGGGCAAGAAAAATTTCCATATGCAGTTGCCAACTTTGCAGTGATTTTAACCTGGTTTCTCCCAGAGAAACCCCACATGTCCTGATCTGAAGGCTGGTAGAAGTTTGGTTACTTTTTCCCTGAAGTGGGAAATGAAAATAACTGCCTCCCCAAGATATCCCTGGGATTCAGACTAAATGGGGCTTGTATTTGCATTGATACTAAGGATGAAATCAGGGTTGGCAGACTGTGATATGTGAATTTGCACACATGCAGGGACTCAGAACGTGGATGAATATTGTTCACTAAGCCAAGACATTTTAGATGGTGTCTGTCTAAAATTCAGTAAAAGGGACTTTCTCATGGGTCTCTTCAATGTCACATTCCATTTACAATTGTAATAAATGCTGTAACTTGTTTCCTTCTCTCTTATCCCACAGAAATGACAGAGAGGAATCTTTTGCTAAGCCTTTAGTAAAGGTTCTTTCTTTTTGTTCCAGGTAACATCAAACAAGAAGCACTTGGAGAGCCTGAAGAATGATGGCGATGCTCTTATCCAGGCTCTAGAGAGCCTGGCCCAAACTGCCAGGTGAGTTCCCTCAGGCTTTCAGGAATTTCCAGGGCTGAGAGCGCTCACCTCCTCTTTTGTCTGCAATGGTCTTCAGTAATTCTGCGCAGTAAGAGCTTCTCAGGTTTCTGTCCCTGGCCCCCCTCCCTGCACCGCTCTCTTCCAAAGTCCTCTCTGTCAGACGGAGCCTGCGGCACGCTTTGATCCCCAGCTGCTGTGCAGTCCAGCTCTGTGTGTGTGTCAATTCTGTGGATTTTTTTTTTAATTTATTATTTTATTCCAAACCTTGGACCCTCTGTCAGGGGTTCTTGGCAGAGTGGACCCAATATGCAATGCTACATTTGTGCCCCCTGTTAAGGTAGTTGTGGTTGATACACTTACAAGCTGATTCCTTTCAAATGTTCATCTGAAGAACAGAACTACTTTTGTTTAAGAATACCTCTGGCTTCTGCAGAAGGCACAAGACTTGGGGGAATACCATGGCCTTCTCTGCAAGTGCTAGTCCCAACAAATTGGCCAAATTTAACTCCTCTCCCATAGACTTTCTCTTATCTAATCCCCCTTGGACAAGTGAATGAATGAATGAATGGCTGCTCTCTGCCTCTCAAAACAAATTTTATGCTTCTGCTGTGGGCTATTTGGCTTCATTTCACTCCTACTTGAACTAAATTCATAGAGAAATTGTAGTTCCGAGGTCAGTTGTTGAAATACTAAGATAATTTTTTAGTGCTCCTTGTCCTCCCAAATGCAACCTTTTGGGAAAACTGGCTCATCAGCATCATGGCAGAGTGTACCATGTGTTGGAAAGAAGGAGGGGTGTGGGCAGACATGAAGAGGAAATGTTGGGATGTGGCAAGTGCCAGGAGATGCACACCGAGGACTAACCAAACCTGTCGAGAGCAGTCAGCATCCCTCTCGCACACTCAGCTGCTGACTCACAGGGTTTTGTATGACACATTAAATTATCTCACTAAAATGAAATGTCAGCTCTCTCCAAGGGAGACACAGGCACCACCACTGAAAATGAGAGTGGGTGAAGACGGGGTTTTCCTGTCAGAAACAACTTTCACTCTGTTTGTTACATTTCAGCATTAGATGCACCAAACAGCCTAGTCATTGTCTTTGAGTTCTGCTTTTCTGGCTTCCTCAGTCTGTACATTTCTGTGTGCAGAAAAACACATGCTACAGAGCCCAAATAAACAGCACTCACTTTAATTTAACACAAGATGCAAAGTAGATCAAATTCCAGCTGATGCCATTGAGGATTGCTCTGATACATGAAGATGAGCCAGGTTCCTCTGCTGTGCTGAGCTCCTGCACTTTAACAGCAACAAGGGAGCTCCTGAGAATACACAGATTTCATTTCCCTTCCTCCCTTTCTTTAGGGAACACATATCCCTATCCATTTGCTTCTGGAGGAGACTAAGGGGGATTCAGCCTGGTTCTTGGGGCTGTAATGTACTCAGACATGCATAAACTGGCAACAAGCAGGCAGAGGAAGCCTGGAGTTAGGAAGCATTATCAGACTTAGCTAAATGGACATTTATTTATGGAAGGTGTAGATATTCTGCCTTCTTCTCAGACTTCCTTATGTGGCATTTTCCCCTGAATATTCCTTGTGACCTGATAAATGTGGTCTCCTCACTTGTGCTTTGAACCTGGTTAAGGAGCCTTTCTGTATCTCCTGCAGAATCAGAAATGTTTTAGAGGCAGCTAAAGCCAAGTTCCTGGATCTAAGCCATCCTTGGGGTAGTCTAAACTCCCAGGCCCTTCCACCCATGTATTACCACTGGTTTGAATTGCTTGAGGAGTGTTTTTGCTTTGCTCATTTCTTACAGACAGGTTTCTAATCTTTCCTTCTTCCTGTGTGTCAGAAGGGGGATTCCAGCCAAGCAGTCACGTGCCAAGAGAAGGGCACTGGTTGGATTGAAAGCTGCTTTCAGTGCTCCCCTGCTGCCATGTAGCAGACGTGGATTGCCAAACTCTCTCTCAGTGATGCTTCCTGAGCTAGTTGGAACAGGCAGCTTTAAGAATGACATGACCAACCCATTTCACTTAGTAACCACCTAGAATCAAATCCGTGTTTTACAATGTGGGATCATGGACTTTTTCAGTGAAGGCAGTTGCTAAGATGAATTTGTTTCAGATAACTGAATTTTCTGATTTAAACTGTTGCTTCTTAAGACATTGGCTTATGCAGTGGGAACTGATCATTTGGATTTTCTGGTTAGCTCTGTATTCCCAAAGTGTGGAGTACTGGTAGATTTGCAGCAGTCATTAGCAGCAATCATGGAAGTTGCAGATTGATCTGCTGATGTCCTTTCTAAGCTAGACACCAGGGATGGGAGTCCATAAAAAAACTAAAGACTTGATTTTGTGGACTAGGAGTAATGTGTTAGAGCCTCTGTTTCAACGCTAGGAAATTAACCCTTGTGTTTCCAAAAGAAAAAAATAGGCAAAATATATATATAGTAAAAAGGGCCCCAGTGCAGCACTGTGGTTGGAAGGGCAGTTGCTCCTCCTTGCAGGAGGTGGGCAACACCTGGAGNAAGCTGGAAGTTTGCATGTGAGGAGTCATGGGGTCTATGATAAATTCTGCTTTTTTTACAGAGGAGGTTGAGTGAGGTAGCAGTCACTGGAAGTTTGAGCTGAAATTAATTTCTACTCAAGATTTGCTGCAGGGCAGAATCACTGGTTACATGTTACTGCTTAACAGAAAGGCCAGTAGAGAGTGCAGTTAATGGCTACTCAGGATTTTCCAGCATAGATAAAGGCAAATGTGGAATTTGAACAAAACATTTTTTTCTCCTGAGGATGTCTAATAAATGTTACTGGTTTTAATTCCTAGCTCTCACGCTGACACTGCTGTTGCTTCCTTGGCATCTGAAATTCTGAGAACCGTGGGACATGAAAATATCAAGACTCCCAAGTGAACCGTTTTTGACCAGCCTTCTGAAATGTGCCAGTTGTGTATCCTGCTCAGCATCTTGGTCCTGCAGGAACACCCTCAGATGAGCTGAGCAGATGTAACTCATTTATCAATCTGAGCTGCAGCATATGCAGAATTTGGGCTGGCTCAGGAAGGGAGGGAAGCTGGTTCAGAGGTGGGAAGGGGGTGGTGGTTTGTTTTTTAAACCCCTGTAAGGATGAATTCTTGTTTACTACTTTGCCTTGCTAGCATTACATGATGTAGCTCAAGTATTTGATAGTTTGAAAGTATAGAAGAGTTACTTCACAATATAAAGTCTTTCACTATTTCAAGCTGCTGTTAGAAATGCTCATTTATCTTTTGGACCAGGTGGCTGCCTTGGCTGTTCATCTTAAGGGGTCACCTCATGCTTGTGACTGGCACTAGAAAATACCTTTTTATCAAGACAGACAATATTGTTCACCTCGAGCACCCAGTACCAACCACTGTGATCACACAGAGGCCTGTAAGGATGATAGATGTTACCCAGGTTTCTACTCAGCAGCCTTTTGTGTGCCCTTCCTTTGCCTAGCACTGCACAGCTTAAGCTACATGGGTGTTGTTCTCAGGTGCCAACGCTCCTGGCTGCAGTTCTTTGGGAACAAGTGTGATGATCCTGGCAGTTTGTCAAACCCCCAGTAAAAGTTGGTACCCTAGAAAAGGTCCTCTAGAGCTTGCAGATCCCACCGTGTGTGAAGAGTTAAATTCTTTTCCACATGTGCTGTAGTGGATGTCTGTCAGTCTGTCAGTGCACCCAGCAAGCGCAGGTGCCTGTGAGAGCTGCTGCTACATCCCTGCTTGCAGACAGCCCCCCCACTACCCAGAGTATGTGCATGCAAGCAAACAGCCCCAGGTAAACAGAATTCACCTTGTCTGTCTTACAGGAATTGTTTTCTTACATTACTTCAAACACCACTATCTTTCATAGCTTAACAGCTGGAGTTACTAGAAACAGGGAAGGTTTAAGTGCTGGCTCTTATTTGGTGTAGCATTTCACAGTAGAAGTCGAGTAGCCAAGTGTGGCTGAGAGGAACAGAGCTTAAATTCCTTATGTGAGCCCTCTCCCTCTGCAGTGGAAGGGGAAGCAGGCTGCTGTGGCTCCCTTCAGCTCAGCATCTTGAGCGAGGAGCCTCTGCAGCCAAGGCCTGCTCTGATCTCCTGCAGGCAAACTGCTGCCTGCAGTGTAAGTGCCTGGGAGTGCTGCTCCCTCGGAGCTGGTGACAGCTGCACAGTGCAGGTGTGCAGGCTCTGGCTGAGCTGGCAGTCTCAGAACCACTTGGTCCCCTTGCAGTCACCCAGGTGCTGCCTCAAGGGAAGCCAGTTACACACAGGTCTTGTCTGGCACAGCAGCTGAACAGTGAGGACGCCTGAAAAGGGCTTTGAACCAGCTGAGAGCTTGTGGGCAAGGCATCTTTCATGGACCTGAGAGGTGCTGGGGCTCCTCTGAGGGGAACTGAGGCAAGAGGCTGTTTGCCCTCTGCAAAGCCCGGAGAGCTGCGGGGCTGGCAGGCCTGGCAACAAGCGGAGTTGCCTCACATGTGGCCAGACCTGCCCCATGCTGAGGAACCTGCCAGAGCAAAGCAGCAGCAGACTGGTGCCTTGGAGGACTGCAGCAGGAAACCTCCAGGCTATGAAGGGTAACTATGCCAAAGTGGGATCAAAGAGGTAAGTTATTCTTGGCTCCCTCCACTAAAGTGGTTGTGCAAGTCCAGGACTATTTCTTAACACACAAATATACTTTGTGATCTGAAATAATTTGACACAGAATGAATTAAAAGTTTACTTTAATTTTGAACCATTTTATAACTGCATTTTTCTCATGAAGCATCTGTATCACAGCAGGCTACAATAACTTTGGGATAAAAGGCAACTGGTAAACTGTCCAATACAAGGTTCCAAATAAACAGTTCTTACTGGCCCCTACCCAGACATATCCCAGATAAAGTTTTTGATCAAAAACATGAAATAGATCCACCTGCTTATTTTAAGCATATTAAAAAGGAAACTAATTGGACCATTTCTATTTGTCTAGTTTTTTATACAAAAAGGCTACACAATGTTACACTTTATTCAGAATACAGTTAGAGCGATTATGAATTAGTGTTCTACACCTTTACTCAATCCTTAAAAATTAGAAACTGCTGTAGCATAGTCACTATAACTTAATACTACGAGAGACTTAAAAAAAAACTAACAACAATTACTGCAAAAAGAAAGGCTACTTCCAAAGCAAGCAAGGTCAGTACCATTACAGAGATTTAAAAAAAATAATAAATTTTTAACAAGCAAGGCTAGGGTTTGATAAATTCCATCTTGCAATTCATTCTTGTGCATTCTTCGTTTCTTGAATCACTCCCAAAATCCATTTGTATTATTACTCCTCGACCAAAAAGGACCAGAACAAAAAGTTTACTTCAATTGTTCCCATAGGAAACTCAGCTTGGTTAGTGTGTCAGGCACTTTCTGAGATACTAGCCCACCCCTCGAGCCCTCTCAGCAACTCTACAGGCCAATCAATGCAAGTTCACTCAGATGATACAGCTGCAAAGAGAAAAAACACAGGTGTCAGTGCTCTCGAGTTGTAAAGGGCTGTTGTAACACATAAAGACTGCATGAAGCCGGTGCACAAAACATTACAGTTAATTACTTCCACACTTCATGGCAGAAGTCAGCTTGGAGTGTGCTCACTGTGTGTTTCCAGAGCATGTATTCATTATTCTGGCACACTGGGACCCGATCGAGCCAATCCCGCCCTGCCAACCAAGTCCTCAGTCCAAGTCAGCTGTTTTTCTCTTTTTGTTTTGTTTTTAAATTCAAGGTTGGAGCTTCTTACCTAAAGGATGATTTACAGGTCAGTATCGAACCAGGCCAACTGATTACTGTCACCTGGAGGCAGCCCATCCATAAGGTCCTGGGCATGGCCAAGATCTGGCAGACCATCAACTGGGTAGTCAGCACCAGGGTGGTGGCCACCCATTTCATGTTCCATCATAGGGTCCATACCCAAGGCATCCTGACCGTATCCGCCAGAGTGGAAAGAACGGTAGCTAGGATCTAAGAAAGTTAAAGGTGGCAGAGGGAAAAAAAGCATAATGTTAACAGATGTTAGATGCATCAGAAGCTGCAAGTATCAGTGTGTGAGGAGATCGTGTAGCCATCTAATTGTTTTCTAGTTCAGCCAAGTTCAACACAATCTGGTGCCTGCCCTCAATGGCTATTCCATTGTTTGGAACAGCCTTCCAGTAGGATTCTGCAAACAAAGCACACTGCAGTCAGAAGCACGAGCAGATTCCAGCCAAGCCATTAGTCTGCACAATCAACAGTACTAAAATTCAACAATACTGCAGCAAAACCAGGCTCCAAGACTGTGGCCTTGCTTCTGAAAGACTAGTCAAAAATAGCTCAGAATCCTTAGGGATAGGCTTGCGTTCGAATCTATAGACACTTACAGACTAACACATTCAATACCAGCTTTGTTGTTTTAAAGAAAAACTGCACTATTGGAATTGTCAAGTCCATTTGTAAGGAATGGAAAAGATTTCTGGAAACAACAGCTCAGCAGGAGGTGTTCCCACAGGACTCAGACAAGAGACACTGGTTTTGCATGTTGGTACAGCTCCCATTTCAGTGCTGCCGGTGATGTTGCATAAACTGGTTATTTGAACTGGCAGTTCCCCATCTGCCTGTCAGTTTGCAATACCTTGCTGAAGAGTAAATTCACTCTTCACTCATTTGCAGTTCTCCTTTAAAATCTATGACTTGACTTCATCCAATTGAAAGTTTAGTCAAGGGGAACGGAAGACACGTACCATCTGGGCGGTATCCAAGAGGCTCTCCCTGGGCACCAATATCCAGTCCAAGATCCGCTGTCTGTGGGTACACAAAGAATTACACAACAGTTTTAACATCAGGTCTTTTGGCCAGCACCAGTAATTCTGAGTTTAAAAAGTTGTGCCGCTTGCCCCAAATCCCTTTGAACAACTCCCTCATGTTGACAGCAGTGCACTGCAGCACTGCTCTCAACATGAAATGCCTTTTTATTTAAGTATCTGCATCCAGCAGGTAATAGCCAGATTTAGGAATCCACAGATCACTGGAAGGAGGGTTCTGTCTGGGAGTGAAAAAGACGGGGTAGGTCTAGGAACACTCCGAGACTTCACCTGCCTGCAGAACAACTGCCTAACTCCAATCTCAAAGAGATACTTCATTTTATCTTTTTCCCCCATGCATTCTTGTGGTAAATACAAATTTTAGGAAAACAGAAAAGTAAGCACTGAAATAGTACTACTGCCCCTCATGTAGTAGATACATACAAGACAAGACAAGCTAGGCTCCTGAATCTTAAGAATTTGTGGGAAGACAAAAGAATGAGTGAAGCCTTCCCTGTATCCCATGCACATAGATTGACTTCAGTCTCAATTTACTGTGTAGTCCATTAAAAATGAAAAAAAGCTATGTGTGATAATGAGCCTGCAAATGTATTGAAGTCTGAAATCTCAGTTCTCAAGACAAGTTGCATTCCCAGCCCAAGATTACTAATCCTGCATTGTTGGCTGGATAGAAGCCTCACAGCATATGTTTTATATTTATGCTTCCCTCATATCACTCATGTTTCTATTTTTGCATCCAGAGTTCATTAGGTTTTGACAAGTAATACGGAAAAGTGCAAAGTTCTTATATACAGCTTTGCACTCTAGCAAGCATAATGAGCATTACACACTTCAGCAGCAGCAGCAGACTCTTCCTGTCTGCCAGGGAAAAAAGCAGCTTGAAGGCTGTTTACCACAGGTTCACTGCACCTGAACACAGGAGAGAGTAAAGAAGGTACAGCACCACACAGCTGTGTAAAGCTGGGCCTGTATCACTGATGGCATCCACACCTCACTGGCAGAAGGAGGGAGAACAGAGAGTGAGCTCTCCCCAGGGAACTGTTAACACAGATGACAGAACTCACCTCGTTCCAAGCCATTGGCTCGGTCCGGAACAGGGAGCTTGTCAGCTCAACCGAAAGTCGCTTCTTGTAGTCCTGTGGTTTGTCCTCAGACATTCTGAACAGCACTGCAGCTGCGTAGGTTGCTGCCGAAAGGAAGAGTGATTTTAGTAGAGGTCAAGACTTCTATCAACTCTTCTAACACAAGTATAAAACCAACCTTAAGTTCACTTACCAACACCCTCATTCCTAGAATGAAGCAGCTCTGTTAAAGGAGCAGTTGCACCTTCAGCTTCGATTGCTTCAGCTGCCTCCTTGTCTTGAGCCAGTTCACAAAGTACACCAGCAGCTACTCTCTGGATATTCTCGATGGGAGAGTACAACAACTGCAACCAAAACACAAGGGTTCTTTAGCTCTTCCACTTGAGACGAGCTCTTCAGCACACTGTGACTTAGCAGTTCTACGCAAGAAGCGCAAGAGCTATTTTACTCTTTTCTACAGTGCTGTCTTGAGCTCTCACTTACCTGCACAAATAGTGGAATGGTATTTAGACCCCTGATTACGATTCGATTATGAACATCGCGTGCAAGAATGTGCAGGGCTCCAGTGCAGCCCTCGACAATTTCTTCCATACGCACACCCTCCTAGTTAGGGAGAGAAAAGGCATTCTTGAATTTGAGATATAGTATGCTCTCTTCTTAAGTGACAGTCAAAAAGCCAATCAGCAGTTTCAACTAATCAACGAAACTCGTCTCCTGCATTTACCCCCTTCCCCTAAGTGCTGGCCTTCAAATTTAACATCCCTGCTATGAGTCAACCGAGTTTACCCAGCCAAATTCAGTACGTGAAGCATTCCAGTGGAACACCTCAGTGGCTTTTATTATGAACTTACCCTCTGATAACACCATCTCTTTTTCTACAGCCTGGATTAACCTGGCAGTTACTAAACTGGAAACAGCAGATACCAGTCACAAAGAGGTGCCTTCCTGCCTCTGCACAAATTAACTCACTCCAGTACTAGTAGATGCTGCTTCCATTTGCTGTGCTAAGCAAACCCCCACTTTGTTAATGTATTTAACAGGATAAAAATAAGCAAACTGAGACTGATCTTGTCACACCGACCTGGAACCCAAAGAGGTAACAAGTACAAAGCCTGCACAACTTCTCAGTACTTTTACAGCTCTAAGCACCCTTGCAAATATGCAATAAGCTGTGATAGCATTCTTAAACCCATTCTTCTGAGAAGGAGGAGGGACTTCTGGTTTCCCTGGTTTCTCAGTAGACAGTTACTTGCCTTGCCAGAGTAGGCGCTACCAGAATTTCTCTGAGCTCTAACATTCAGAATTAAATGCTCAGAAAGTTATTACAGTAAGAACCAAGGTTTTGGCATTCTGATTTAGGAAAAATCTCAGGTCTGCCAAGACAGAGCTATCAGCAGATATCACATTATTCACAGAGAATTAATGTGAACTGGAGCGAATAAGACAACAGTTCTTTAGCCCAAGCAGTACAGGGCTGAGGTGCACTGACCAACAAGGCACTGGAGAGCTTTGAGAGAAGCAGTGTCAGGGGAGAGCACTCACCACGAACTGCTGTTGTGTCCCGCCCATGGACGTGCGTCGCTGGGTATCCTGGTGTGCTCTAACCAGCAACTGCACTAGCCTTGGAATAGCACCTTGTTCACGCAGCGGGGCGTGGTTTGCAGGACACAGAGCCAGGTTGCGGATCAAGCCAACAGTAGCCTGCAGGTAAGGAACAGGTGGGGAATAAATAAAAGAGCAGGAGGAGTGTGCTGGCTGTTAGCGACTTCTTGTTTTAATCAGTCCATCTCAAACATTTAACTCTCTAAGAGAAAACACCTAGTTTTGCTCAACTGAAGCAACTTCTCCATCAGATAAATTGTATCCCCAGTACCTTGGAAACAAAGTACTTTTCACTTTTAAAGTTACATTTTAAAAAGCAACAGTTTTCAGTTTCAGCTCTGGCAGCTTTTAACCATTATTTACCTTGATCAAAGGCCAGTGTGAGGGTGGGTGCAAGAGCTTTACCACCACCGGGAGTCCGTAATGGAGACGAACTGCATTTTGAGCCATCTCCGCTTCTTGGTGTCTGCTGGTGAGGTGACGGAGCGCACAAATCGCGGGTTCCGTGATGTCTTCCCTGTCTCCAGCCCGGAGAACTGTGCGCACGAGAGCCTCGATGCCACCAACCTGGCACACCATCATCTTGTTCTTGTAATTGTTGCAGGTAAGGTTAGAAAGGATGCCAGCAGCACAAGTCACAACATTGATATCATCTGATCCTAGAAGCTGAACTAGAGTTCCTAGAAGGCCTTCCATGCCCTCCTGAAGAAAAAGAGGGAAGGAAAAGTTAAGTCTTCTTTTCCACTACGCTGGCTTTTACTCTTGATCTCTTAGACAATCCCTTTACCTGCTTTGTTGCAGCATCTGACAGGTTTCTCAGAGTCCAGAGACAGTTCTGGACAAGACGCTGGCTTGGATCTGTGAGGTGGAGCCCCAAAGCCTGCATCCCACCTGGAAGATGGTACAGATTTGAAACCATTACTCAGATTTGACGCCATACTCTGATGCTCACCTTGTGAACAGTCACACCCTTGACATCTGAGTGCAAAATCTCACAAGCTTTTGGATCCTTCTTGTTATTAGTATCACAGTGTGGCTGGGCCCTGGCCTTTCTTCACGCAGGAAAATAACATCCCCCTGAAATTCCCTGTGGCACACTGGGCCTTTTAAATGCGTGCATATTGTCAGGGATGCATTCTGACAACACTCAGCCACTAAGGCCACCCAGTTAACAATACAGTGGAATTACTAAAACCAGCCACCCCCTTTTATACTTCTGTATACTAAAGGCCTCCAAATCTGGTTATGGACTCAAGGACCAACCCAAGTTCATTTTTTGATGCTGGCAGTTTCTGTTCTTGGTGGATTGAACCGATCCCAAAGTACTATGTAGATTTTTAAGTTAGAATGAGTACAACGTACTTACCAGCCTCAACAATAGCAGGTTTGTTGCTAGAGCAGACTGACAACACCTTCAGCACCCTACTTGTGGTCCACAATAGTTTCTCATAAGTATAAGTCCTCATTATGTTTACTAAAGCCTGGGGTCCACCACTTGCCAGAATAATCAGCTGAAAGACAGCAAAAATAATATTTGTCTGTCACTTCCTACACATGGCAGCAGGTAGTAAATGTTGCTGGCTTACACCCCTCATGGTTACAGTTCCCTAAAAAGACATTCCCATCTGCTTATGTGGACTGTAAGTTTTACAGTCTCACTATAAGCACAGCAGCATTTCTGCAAGACAATTCCTGTATCCCTCCCCTCTTGCAAGGTCAGGACTGACTGGCAAAAGCCAGTGGCATGTGGCTGCAGATTCAGAGTCAGGAGGTCAGTATGCAAGAACTGTCAGGCCATTCATCACAAGCTTGCTCATTTTAACTACTTCAGCACCAGAGGCACCTACCTTACTTTCTTGATTGCCATATGCTAAAATCTGAAGGCAGTCTGTTGTGATGGCCAAGAATTTGACATTTGTCTTGTTGAGCAAGGCCACCATTTTCTGCAGCCCACCAGCGAGACGGACAGCCATCTTGGCTCCTTCCTGATGTAACAGGAGATTGTGAAGAGTTGTAATGGCATAGAACAGCACAGAGTCCACTGGGGACCTAAAGAAGGGAAAATTCTCATGAGTACTAGCTCCTAGCAAACTCAACTGCAAAACACTGTACTGCCTCAGCAGTGCACATACCCCAGCATTTTAACCAAAGCAGGGATGCCTCCTGATTTGAAGATTGCCAACAAGCCTTCACGGTGATGTGAGAGGTTGTGTAGTGTCCCTGCAGTACACCGGGCTGTCTCCACGTCGTTTGTGTTTTGCATGGTACGTACGATGGCAGACACCATCTGAGGAGATCTCATAATGGCATGGCGAGACGCTTCCTTTTTGGACAGCTGATGAACCATAACTGCAGCCTTGTTCACCACCACCTAACACAAGTGTTTAAATAAAGCTTTTAATTTTAAGGTCATTGAAGGTGTCCCAAAAGCAAGGTTTACCCAGGCAAAAAAAATACTTACCTGGTCCTCGTCATTCAACAGTTTGGTCAGTTCTGGGATTGCACGAGTTGCAAGTTCAGCATCATCTTGGTAGTTTATCAAATTAACAACAGCATGTTTTAACATCTGGGATGGCTCAGCCAGGCGTTGCACGTTAGTTGGATGAGCTGCATCAAACTGCGTGGATGGGATTTGCATTCCTTCATCCAGGGTTTCAGGGAACATAGCTGCACGCACCCTCTGAGCTCTAGTCATTGCATACTGGCCATCAATATCTGAAAACAAGGCAAGTCATAATAACCTCAAACTAGGAATAAAAAGCTCATCATCCAGATTAGCAAGCAATTGAATAGCTGGGTTTCTGTATTGTTAAACTGCTTGTCCGAGCAAACCGGTGTAATGGAAAAGGCCTTACCCGCAACTTGCTCCTGGGTGAAGGACTGAGAGAATCCCTGCTCCCACTCATACAGCACTTGTGTTGTGTCCACATCTTCTTCTTCAGGATTTCCCTTGCCACTCAAGGAGGGAGCAGTTGTTGTGGCACCAGAATGGATACCAGAGTCCAGATATGATTGCTGCTGCCAGTGACTGACTGCTGCTTTTCTGTCTGGCTCCATTGCCATATCCAGCTCCATCAAGTCAGCTGTAAGAAATCATTGGTGAACAATTAAGTTCAGTTCAATTACTCTAGCATGTATTAATCCCACAAGAGATGTCAGAGATTTTAAATTAAAATAAGCTGTTATAAACAACTTCCTCAACCCAGCAGCACAAATGAGCAGCAACTTTAAACTGAGGCTTTATGTTGGACCAATGCAGACATGTAAACCCAAGGAACAGGCAGAACAATCATCGCTGTGGCTGTCCTGACCTTACAACAAACTTACAACAAACTTGTCTAAGGTTTGATTTCCAGTGTAAGGTATTAATGACTGTAATAGAGCAGATGTTATTCAATCAAAGTGATTTTGAAAAGTTAAAAAGAAAGGGCTAAGGAGTCTTTTAGATTCTAGTAACAGAAATTGTAATGCATCATGTACCTTGAGTTGCCATGTTCCTTGTTATGCTCCTAGAACTCTTTCTTGCACCCTTTCAGAGATCCTAAAAAAGAGCGAAGTTAGAACTTATTAAACACTGATCAGAGCTAGTAAGACAGGATTTCACATGAGAACACTGGAATTGCAAACTAAGACTTGGCACATCTTGCCATTTCATTACTATAGTGAGTATACTCAAATGCTAATTAGCAAACCCCCACGGACAGACATGCAAAAAGAACACGATGTATCACCTAGACTTCTTCTGTCAGGTTATGTGTAAGATATTCTCTTAGAGCTGCAAGAGAGCAAGAATTGAAGACTGACCATGATAGAGCTATTTTTTACTCCTCTATCTTTGCACAAGATAAAGTCCAGACATTAAATTCCAGAGTTTGGAAATGCCACAAAGACAATGGCTAAATGTCAGACTTACTCATTTCCCTCAAAGATAAACTACTTAGAAGATACTAGAAAAACTGTCTGATACAGGGCTAAAACATGAATTTTCATGGGAAAAGCTGAAATGACTATGTAAGGCAAGTTGCTCAAAAAGACTACCTAAAGAGTTATAACTGCATCTTGTCCTTTATTCCCTCCCTAAGAATAAAGGTTTCTTCCTACTTCCTTGAAGTTAAAACTAAAAATTAAACCAACCTTATTAAAAAAAAAAAAAAAAGTTGTCCTTCAGTTGCACACACATTGAGTCACCAAACTAGTCTTTATTTTTTATTTTCAGTGTGCACTTCCATTTGATATCACCAAGCAGTTTGGAAGTATCTGCACCACAAATCTCTACCTGCCTATCCAGAAAGAAAAATTCGAGGCCACAGCTCCACAATGGGTCACTTTTATTTCATTTGCTCCCCTCTGCCCCACAGTCCCACACAGTTTCCAGCACAGACACAGAGCTGGTGACAACCCATTCTGAGAACCAGCCGAGCAGAAACATTTGTAGCTCGTGCAGGGAGCAAAACCATCCCGTGCAGCAATCATCTTCCCCTGTGCTGTTAGGTGTTAGGGCTGTGCTGATCAAAACATTCCTGCACAGTGAAGTAAAGGCAGTACACTAATCCCTGAAAGGCCAGGTCTGCAGTGCTGCATCAGGAGAACAAAGTCACCTGACACTGCATGTCTGTAAAGACAGATTTCTCAGCTTCAGAGTTTCCTTCAGGAGTGCCTTTTTGAAAATCATAATTAAACAGAGGGCAGGCCTGCAGTTTTAGAAGTCCCACTGGATAGGTGGGACAAACTTGTATTGCACTGACTCTGAGCCAGCTGCAAGATACTCCAGCAGCTCCTGAGCAATCTTGTTGCTTGGCTGTTTGTCCTGACTCTGCACTCCCACAAGTTTTGGCAGGAACCCTTCCCTGGCTCTTTTAAAATGGACAGTAGATCAGCATCTGCAGCAGATAAACAGCATGAAGCTGATATAAGACATTACACAACATACAATAAGCATCCTGCTGTGCAGCTGGGAACTCTAAACTGGTCCTTCTCCACAGCCTGGAAGAGACTAGCCAGCTCAGAGTCTGCTCTTGACAATAGGCATGGAGGATGTGCTGAAAATACAGACACTTTTTCCAGTCCCTTTACCCATGGATTCTTCCAACATTGCTGTTAGGAGTTTGAGAGTAGTGGCAAGGGTAAAGAAAAACTTAGGTCACGCTGTCAGTTCACCATTGATTAAAATACTCTAATGAATAGCTAAGCTCAGAAAGTGCCTATACAAAAACTTGATACCTCTTTGGAGGTCCTCTGCATTACTTTGTGAGTTCCATTAACACCTTCCAAACAGAAAGAAGGGAATAGCAGTAACAGTAAAATTTGTATCTTTCTTCACTGTACTCCTCACTCTAAGTCAGATGAGACACTTCCAATAAAAAATTTGGCATGTTCTAGCAGCTATAAGAAATTTTCAATATGCTTAGCACAAAAAAATATTTATTTTTACCATAAACTTTCCCATCTCCTCCCATCATGACTATGCTAAAAAAAGGATCACCAAACTAGTTTTGAAGTTGACTGGTTCATCTACCACTATGTTAAGAGCACTGAGACATTAACTACCACCTGAGACTACCATATACAATAAGAGGCTTGGGGAGAACATTTATAATTTTCTCCACTGTTAAATTCTGCATCAATGAAGGCAACTAGCTTATAGCAGCTGCACTCTGAAACTGCTGTTTCAATTTCAGCAGCCTGAAGAGATCAGAAGAGCAGCTCCAACATTAGGTAAAATCCAACAGACCACAGTAGCCACTGAACAGCAGCACTGCTCCAAAACAACACTGACCAACATCTACAAAATAGCAGTGAAGAATATTAGAGTGTTCAGAAATAAATTACCACTCAGATATTCAGTCTTTGGAATGCTGACCCTTGATCAGCCTGCTAGCTGCAGCTGCAAGTTCCAACATCCTGATCTGCATTTCATACACCTCTAGCCCCCAGCAATTTCTGGTAGCTTTTTTTATTACTTAGATGGGGAATGGGGTTTAATCCTAAAATTTCAAACTAACTGCCAAACAAAAGTAGCCAGGGTTTGGTTCTAGGTTTTCTGCATTTAAACATTCTCTCATCTTTTCCTTCACATTGTTTTCTAATTTTACAAAGGGGCAAACTGAGTCCAGGCAAGCTGCAGACTTTGTCTTCCTGTTTGTCACTCTCAAGGTTAACCAACACACTTCCAAAGGGAGCAACACCACCAGGCCAGGTACAAACATTTGCACTGCTCATTTTCTTGACAAACTGGATCAGTACAAGGTCAGCTGAACACATCTCAACCATCAGGAAGAGACAGAAGGCCTCAGTATACTTTAGAAACAAACTTCAGCACAGCTGCAAGCTCTGCAATTTTTGAAGGCTAGCAAGCCTTCAGAAGTGGGAATTCTGATAATACTGCGTTATACAGTTCACATGAACGTACTGCTAGGAGCTATGGGACTCAACTCTTCTCAAAAAGCTCCTCCTGCCCCATGAGACTATTCACTTGCTTAGCAAGCACCATCAGCTTTGGGTTTAAATGAAGGCTGGCGTTTTTTAGACTACATAATAAACAACTCATGTGAATGAAGTGCAATTCAAGACCTGGCACTAGGCTGCATTACCTGGCCTCTGCAAGCTTAGAAGGCACATGAGCTAGCAATTTCCAATTACTACAGAAGACAATTCCATTCCCTTCATTTTCAAAAGGAATTAAAGAACTACTAGGTATTATTTCTGATCATGTGTTTTTTTATTAGATAATAATTTCTGATTCTGGAGAATAGTTAAGCATATGCCAAGAAAGTCTACAGTAGTTCTGAAATCTGAACAATTCTTTAAGATTGACTCAACTTACACTTGACTAATCTGATAAGCAGTTCCCTCCCCACCCCGCCACTTTTATAAGGCAAGTCAAAGTCTGCAAGCCTGCCATAAATCGTTTGAGAGCAGTATGTTAGTAAAACTTGCAAGAGAAATCCAGACTGATCCATCCAAACACCATGAATTGCTGCACAAGCACCCCTCATGACCATGTTATCCCGTTCTTTGTCTCTGTCTCATCTGGGACGGGCTAAGAAACTGCACTTCTAAACTACCCACCAGTTCTGAATGATACATTTGCTCACACAGAACAAGTAGATCATCTTCTGACAGTCACAGCAGTTAAAAATGTGTATCATCTATACACAAGGGAAGAGAAGTACCTGCACTGAAAACCAGTTTTCCTCCAAGTGCTCTGATGTCACTGCAATCATTCCCAAGGTGTTACTAAAAGCATCCTTTGGGTCTGATTTTATAACTGGTCTTAGCTGCTTGCCATTTATGTTACCTGTGTATCTGCTTTACAAAAATCCATACCAAAACAGCCAGGCAACATCAGTTCCACAGCTAGTAACACTGGAGACCACGCATTTCTATGACCAAAGTCCTTAAATTTCAGTTCTTAATGTAGCAGAAGCTTCCCAATTAACCTTAGTTTTCAAGCTGGGAATTTGAAAAATACATCCAATTAAGGAATTAAAAAACAAATCACAACAAAACAACCCTTTTTAATCTTCCCCTGGAAGCTGTTAGCCTGTTTTCTAGGAAACAAAATGTGGGGGAGGAGGAATCATCCAAGTAAGACAATGCCTGAGGGTGGAAATATCAAGAAAAAAAAGCTTTCGTGGTATAAAGGCACTTTAGGCAGGAGTGGATGAACCGTCTCTAAGCAATTTTTTTGTCTAACCTAAGCTCCAGCTACAAACACTCTTGCAACAGACAGACCTACTTCTACTCATCTTAGTCTTATGAAGACATGATCCAAACTGTTGTAAACTTCTAATTATTCCTTATCCAAATGTGGACAAAGGTCTCTCCTCCCATATCCACACGCAGGTTCTAAAGAAAACTGAGAATTTTTATCTAGCTTTATTGAGCTCTGGTAAAAGTACCTTTGTAGGTAATTTTGGAAGTCCCTCATGTACCAGATGCTTCTGTAATATTGGTAAGAAGTCCTGGAAGGACAGTTTTGGTGTTGTGTGTTTTTAGGAATGTTAGAAGCTTGTGGTAGCAGTGACAGCTGGGGTTTACAATTTTTTGTACAAAATGAACAGAAGATACTTTATTTGAAAAATAGGTACAGAATGTGCTTGAATTTCACTCTGAAGACTGCATTTTTAAAAGATTTATTTTTCTTATACGAAGATACCACAGAGGATTACAAACAACAGTTTTCCTGAAATAATTTCCATATCCAGTAAAAAAATACTGAAGAGCATCCCCACATTCTGTCTCGAATTGTAGCACTGCAGTCCTGAGCCTCCTTGTCCCCTCTAAAAGAAGTAGCCACTTACAGTGAATGTAGATTATTTTGAAGTTAGTTATGTGCAGGTATTAGAAGGCCCTGACTATTGGGAAATCAGACACCCACCAGTATTGACTTCTGCATACCAGTGCTTTAAGGACTTGAATGGACAAAAGCTACTAGGAAACTCACTGCAAAGTGGCTCCTGAATAATGGTTATGGGCTGAAAATAATCACATTAAACAAAGCAATGCACCACTTGGGTATTTTTAGAGACAGAAAAAAAAAGATTTACCTTATTATCAGTACTCGGAACCAGAGTATAAAACTTTATGTATGTTTTATTATTGTCAGGCTTCCTTCTGCTTTTAACAAGGTGATTTTTAATACTATGTAAAAGTGTCTTCAGGTAGCTTATGACAAGACACCTTAACCTAGTGGAAGACACTTAGTATGTAATATCAAAGGGAAACGAGTCAAACCATGCAGTCTTTTTCCTCTAAAAGGGAATAAAAAAACCACTATAGGCTTTCACAGCTTTAAAACTTTTCTACTTTTTTTTTTTGGTTACATGGCAGAAACATTCATCTGTAGCCTTCACTACTACTTCAGAAGTGCCATGGCAAAAGATGAAGCAGTATTAGTATATTTAAATGTTGTGCCAAGATGTAGCAATTTGAACTATTTCAGAAGTTCCATTCAGAACTAAAAGCTTCCAGTAATCTTGACCTGAATGCCACAGCATGTGCCCACACTGAAATCCATCTTACTGATCCTGGACTGCAACTGAACAAACTAATTTATAAACTTTACCTTGTGGCAAAATTGCCCTGGTCATTTCTCCAAGCAACATTTGTTAGTTAGCATCATTCCCTCCAACCACTAAGCTATTCTTGCTTAGTGAAGTATTTCTCTTCTCTCCAGTGAGAAACTCTGTATCCTGTGTAAATCCAGCTCAAATTTATCCAAGCAGGAATAATTCAGATAACACATTCTACTGATGCCTGCAGGAAGTTAGAAGATGCCTTGCAAACAGTAATACATTCTGTCTTAGATTTAGCTAATCAGACCATAATAAATTTGACTCTGAACCCAGAATATGCAATAATGTTAAAATGGTCTTTAAAGTCTCTTAATAATAAGACTGAAAGTCTAAGGTTTGTTTTTCCTAGCAAACTTTGGGAAACTAAGAAATCAGATTATCTGCTTTACTGACCTCAATGGCTAAAAGGTTCCAATTTCCAAGCCTTCAACGCCCTTAAGACATGCTGGAAGAGGCAACAAACCAGCTCAGATAATCCACAGATTTAAAGTGGGAGAGGGTGCAGTTCTGCCAACGCTCACTGCAAGTCTCCTCTATTTCAGCCACTCTTCTTCACTGCTTCATTTCCAATTTATTATTTCCTTTTTCCTTCAGGCATCCTAGATTGCTATTACATCAACTGTTCTGGCTTCTCAGCCTTTGTCTTCTGCCTTAGAAATTATCTAAAAATTCCTTTCTGTAACAAAGGCAGAAAAACCACCCTACACTAGCTTTTGTAAGTGGTTTCTTTTTTTACTAAGAGTTTACTTCATGCCACACACAAAATAATATTTTCAGTTATGTCAGCAATCTTAGACCAAGAACACAGATCAGAGTTTCTATTCACATGCCATTGGCTAAAGCAAACAACATGTAAATATTTCTTTCTTGCTAGACTTCTCCAAGTTGATTACAACTGCTTGATGGAACTGAAATGCAGGCAGTCTGGTAGCCTTGACTAGACTTAAAACACTGGGTTAGCTGTATTTAAAAAGAGAACATGTTCCTCCGAAAATGTCTAGTGAATGAAAGACTTCAGTTACAAGTTCCAAAAAACTCAAGGCTTGTTTTGGAGTCAATATAGTCTTAAGCAGATGTGACAGAGGAGGGAAAGATGCCACAAGATCTTTACAAGAGTTGTAAAGTTCCAGTCTGCCACACTTCACCTCTGGAGCACTACAGAGTGTTCTGATATGACAGGACACTCACCTGTTTTACCTTTCCCTTCCTCCTAAAAGGGAAAGCAGGCTAGTAAACAATCATACCTCCTGCCCAGCCTGCAGCGTTCAACAACTCCTAAGTTTCAAGTGCAGTGTAGCAAGAACCACATCTCGTTTTGCTCACCTAAAGTACAGAAAGCCACCCACACCGTGGGTAGTTTTAATGGCACGGACGGTCAGTTCAGGTAACAAAAGGCATCACAAGCGGAGGTCGGAGATTTCACCGGCAGATGGGTCTGCTCCAGCTGCAGCCCTGTCGGCGCTGTGCTCTAAGCAACTAACACAGCATGAAGGCACGAACAGCTTGTGCAATTCATCAGGGGCTTCACAGGTACTAAGGTTTAAGTACCCTTTCATAAACAACCCATTAGAATTCTCAATAAAGCAAGAGCTAACAGAGGTCTGAGAGCCACTGTCACCCAACAAATATTTCAGATAACCAGTGTACAAAATGATGAGAACCTGGAAGAGAATTCAGAACAAGCACATCAGGAAAGTTACTAAAAAAGAAATTAAAGTTGATCCTGGCACCGATCTGCACTATCATTTCAGAAGATGAACTTTGAAACTGTAGAACCTGCTAAGAAGCCTCTCCAAACAGGAGGTTGGTAGTATCATATGAAGGTTCTCCTTTTGAAGGAAAGGAGATGCACAGTACTTCACTCTTTAGGACAGACATTCTAGAGAAACTTTGGTAGAATTACAGACTGATGGGACGCACAGATATGTCTAAATGGACTTGGCAGCAGTCACCTACCACCATAATTTCTAATCAGCAGTTCCCTACATAATTTGCTTGATGCTGGCCAGAGGCACATGGCTGGCCATCCTATGCAAGGTAAAGAAAGCACCTCTTCACACAGTCACATACTCTTACTTAAAATCATACTTATACTGCAGGAGTTGAAATTTCACAGCACTGGATCTTGTCACTTCAGAAATTAAGTGTTTGGATCCACAGCACAGTTATTTCCCCCTTTAGCTAAGGAATACTCAGGAGTTACAAGAAGTCTGTCAACCCAATCCTTTACATTCAAAATCAAGGGCAACTATACCAGCAGCTTCTAAACAGGATCTGCAAACAAAACCCTCTGTCCTAGGTATTCATATGTCCTTTCTAGAAACTTCTGGTTGTTCCTAAGAGCTATAAGCAGCAGCTGTGTTCAACTGACAGATTATCAGGTCACATTTGAAAGTAATGATTTAAAGAGAGCTTTTCATCAGCAAATATACCACAGCACTAGCAAAACTTTCACTTCATTAGTTGGCAAAATAGACCTCAAGCACCTAAGTGCTTGATACTTAAGATACCTCAAGTATCTTCTTGACTGTCCAAGACAGGAGCTGATAAATGTTATGATGTGAAAACTGCTTCAAATACAACTGATGTTACACATCCAGCTTGAGAACAAAAGTAATGAACTTCCTCACATAATGTACATATCAATCCCCTGAGTCTGCAGCTCATAATTAAAGAACTGGTATGACAGTTTCAAGTTTATGAACTTGCATTAAGTCATAACAAGATTATCAACCCAATTACGCTCATGTCTTAATTATTTTGACCAACCAAGCACCAGCACCATAAACAAGTAACCTCAAAACAGTTACCAAGTCACTTCCATTCAGCAATGGATTTTGGATCTTTGGGTCACTAGCACACATTTCCCACTAGGGCTTTGTGCAGCATTCACTAAGTCTGAGTATCCTCGTGGCTGGTCAAAACATGGAGAGCAGTTTTATTATCACAGCTAAGAGAGCTCCCACCTTTTACTTGCAGGACACAGATATCTACATTATGCATCCTCCCATCTTCCCTGGTTAGGGATGAGCCAGTGTTTCTATCCAAGGTTTAGTCTGCCAGCAGGACTCACACAATAAATACGCAGTGGTTTACAGCGTTCAGTCCATGTGCTTATCACTGAGCAGGATCACTGGAGCAGAGAGCTGGCAGGAGACAGGATCAAAATTCATTCTTTAGTCTCACCTAGTCACATACAAGAAAAAGTTGCCCTTGTGACCATTTGGGGGGGGCAACCTATGATAATTCAAATAAATATTATACCACATTTCATTTAACACTCAAAGTTCAGGAACAAAACCACTGCCAGCCCTCACATCTCCCTGCCCACGAGGCTTTGTGTATCAAAAAGACAACAGGTCTGCAGTCATTTAACACAATCACGTGCATCACTGACAACAGACTCTGTTACAGAAATACCTTTCCAGCCTGTTTGTGCATGACTTGAAACATTCATTTCCACACCAATACAGGACAACCTAGCAAACCATCTCTCTCTTCCAAAGGAGGGAGTATCTGCCCATAATCCAGCTTCTTCTTAGACTGCAACCACATAGTCAGCCCTGAACTTGGATGTTAAACATTAATCTCCACGGTTTAACAAACCAGAGTGATTAGTCATAATTACACTGACAAAATACTTATGAATCTGAAAGAGGCTGTCTTTGCTTGTCTGTCAGATTAACTCTGTATTTACAATAAGGCACACCAACACTCCAAAAAGGACTGTTTAAACAACAAACATGCTAATGAAGTCTGACACTAAAAGATGTTTCTTCAACTCACTCCTAATTAAGGCAAACTGACAAGGCAGCTGCATTTAGCAGCACCTTTAGGATGTTAAGATTTCTGGCCACTGGAGGGCACCTGAATTGTTGCCAGGACAATACAGAACTACTTGCTACAGTTGCTGCAGAGTTGGCAAACTTCTCCAATTTATACAAGTCTATTTAGAGCAGTAAGTCAGCCCAGAAATGCTGGTTCCAGCAAATACACGTACAGTGCACACGGTGCATTTGCCAACCCTAGCAAAATCCAGCCAGCTCATACTGTTTATAAAATGCAGCAACATAGAATACGAGATCAACTCTTTCACCCTTCCACCTCAGCGCTCAAACAAGGCTCCGGAGTTAATTTAGTATTAAGTAACAGAGCAAGCACTTCACTACTGCAATACAAATCCAGCCAAGGTACATTGTTTCCTAAAGTCAACTTGGAACATGAACAAAAAGTTCTGCTATAAAGTAACATTTGCACCCGTACTTCCCAAGGCAAGGAAAGCACAGGATGAATTTCCTTTCATATCAGATTTAACAGACCCATGATATCAAGCTGAGCTACAGGAATGTTTCAGCTGCTCACCTCATCTACCTGGTGTTCCACACAGACAGAAAGGCCAGAATTAGACTTACATTAGTTACCTCCCTTGCACTTGAAGTTACCTGTCAGTGAAAAATGACAAGCACAAAACCCCAAAAACTGAAACAACTTTTCTGGCTCCTTTCTTCTCATGAGAGGCAGCACAGGCTACACAGTGGCAGCAGTTTAACACATTACCCTCCTGGGCTAAAGCCTGACAGACTACAGCAAGTTTTACCTCAGAATCAAGTGCCAAGAAATGGATATTAAAAGTTAACCACTGTCAGGCTGCCTTATGTTGTTAAGTCTAGCCAATTCAACTGGTGCTTAACTGGAAAATAAGAAATATTGCCCTGCCAGGAAAATAATTTTATCCAAAGAGGCAAGAAGAGTCACACACGATACTTACTGCCAAGGAGTTTGCCATTTCTAGGTTCTCCCCCAGTCAGCCAGCGAGGCACTGGGCTCAGAGCTTGCAAGTGCACGTTCTGAGGACACAGGAGCAAGTCTCAGCTGCCTGCACAGTTTCTCATGGGTTTTACCAGGCTTTGTGAAGTATGATGTTCAAGATAAGTAAGGTCAGTCCTGATTTTCCTGCCATGGTATGCAGGCTACCACAGCCACAGAACAAGTTTTGCTGCAGGCAACTGCACGATCACCATAACCCCTGCGTTACCAGTTTAACGATGAATTAACACAAGCGATTTTGATCGCTGCTGTATTTGCACACTAATCTGCCTACTAGACAATACTCTGCAGAAACATCCGCATCCAAGAGTTGCGGACTGCACATTCAGACTTCAGTTTCTGAGACAGAAGCCTCCAACAGCCACATTCCCTACTCCTTTCTTTCCACTTCCCTTTCTACCCCTGAAAACACTGCAAAAATCAGAACACCGCTAGTACCAACCTCTTGCCTTAACATCCCCAAAACATCAAGTTTAACTCTTCAGAACACAGTATTTCGGGATGCTAATTCAGATGTAGAGCCATGGCAGATGGACATATGTTTCAGAAAAAAAATCATTATGTCTGAAGGGCAACCAGGTTTCACAGCCAAGGTTTGGTGAGCCAGTTGCTAACACACCATGGCCAGAGCAAAATGCTGGTGTTCAGACAGGAAAAGGGAAGCTTGGGTTGATAAGGCATTTGAAGAATTGATTTTTCCAATCAAGCTTTACTTTGTATTAAATCCTTGCTCCTAGAAGCTATCGTGCATGGCATTTTGTGGCAAAAATGGTGTTTTTACTTATTTCTCCCCTAGACCTTGTGAAATGATCAGCCATACTGACCAAAGTGAACATTCCCCTGCATATCAGTTTATACCTAAACAGAAAATATCTGAACTAACAGATGAGCAAATATGACATTTCTTTAGAGCAACCCCAGAACAGTGAGACAGTCAGTATGATTTTGTACTGAACAGCTGAATTTAGAGAGCGTCAAACTCTTGCCTGAATACCAAAGCAGCCTCATTTGCAACAGTACCAGCCATTAGAAAAACGACACAGCAGTCACATACCTGCAGCTGTCAGCACCTTTTTATCAAAAGTGCAAGATCAACATTAGGTTCCTGGACTGTTAGGTGCTGAAATTCACATAACAACTCGGGCCAATACACACCACTAAGTTTTGCTGCTGAGGCTTTTTTTTTTGAGTGTTGCAGTAGTACCTTTTTGTCGTTCAGAAGCAAAATCATAACTGGGAAGTTGCTGTCTGGTGTGTCTGAACTTAGGATCAAGAAAACCCCGACACTCTTTCAGCTAGTTTTCTCCTCTTTGCCTTTACTGTAGTCTCAGCACATAAAGATCCTGTTTTACTAAACCCCCTCCTTGATTTCCGTCCGTCGACCTCAGCATACCAGCCCAGCCTCTTTCCATTCACCACTTGCATACTTTGGGGGATGGGAGGACCACAGATGTCTGGAATATACAGAGTGTCAGAACAATGGCTGCTCCATGAGAAAGAGATCAAGAAGTAGCTGATTACAAAGATCAACACTGCTATTCCTAAAGTCACAAGTAAGTTGCCCGTGGTATCTTCACAGAGTCTGTCCTTTCTTTCCAGAAAGGATAATCTTCAGAGAAGGTTTTTAGGAAGGGATACAAGAAGAAACTGCCTAACGTCCTACACCGAGTTTTAACTAGGGAAGAACTCAATGTTTTGCTAAATTTAAGAAGACTTGCTGCTTTAGGAGCAGCTAATCATGCACGATAGAGATGAACTAAGCTTTTTTAAAAAAATCAAACGAAACCAGAACCAAACAAGAACCCACAGAACAACACACCTGGAGACCCTGTTCCTAGAGAAATAAGAGCCCTAGATAGTTCTGGGAGTAACCGCAAGTTGATCCCCACACCTCAGGAACGCGTTACTTTGGGAGGCCGGAGCCGCCGTGCTCCCCGCAGCCGGCCACGGGGAGTTTGGGGCGCTTCCCCTCGCAGCGTGGGAGCCCCCACACCGCCCGCAGCCCAAGCCATTCCCCACAACACCCTACAAGGGGGGTGTTCAAAAACTTCGTTTGATTGCTCCCAGCTCCAGGGAAGCCTCATTTCGGTGACACCCAGAAGCAGCAGCATAACCTCTCCAGCAAATATGCAATGCCACTAAGACCGAAACCCCACAAGGCAACAGATTAGTTATCTCCCGCTGNTCCCCCCCTCCCCCAGCCCCGTCCTTCCCGCCGGGCACACCCTGGACCCCCTCACGGCCGCGGGGGTGTCCGGCCCGGGTTTGCCCCAAGTTCCCGCCGGAGAAAGCGGCACTAACGTTGGAGGAAGGGAGAGCGCAGGGTCCCCCCGGGCTCCGGCGGCGGCTGCTGCTGCTGCTGCCCGGGCGATCCCGGTCCGGGCCGTCTTTCCTTCCTCGTCCCCCCGCCTCCGCCGCCTCCNGCAGCATAACCTCTCCAGCAAATATGCAATGCCACTAAGACCGAAACCCCACAAGGCAACAGATTAGTTATCTCCCGCTGACTGCAGTGACCGTGATTAATTATATTCGGTACAAATAAACCCGTACCCTGCTCTCTTCCCCCTCCTATCGCCAAAGGGGATCTGCAGCCCACCGGCGAGTTAGTGCTCCCCTAAAAAAAGAGAGGGGGAGGAACCTTTAAAATAGTAATCAAAAAGGATCATTAAAGTACTCCGGGCTGTGCCGCGATCGAGAGCAGAGCCGGGCGCAGGGACTCGCCTTCTCCCGCAGACCAGAGCGGCCACCCCCTCGCCCCAGGACNCCGGGTGGCGACCGTACGGGGCGGCGGTGTTCGTGTCCCCGAGCGCCGCCGCCGCCGCCGCTCCCAGCGCCGAACCGAGCGAGAGGCTTAAAATGGCGTCGCTCACAAGGAGGTTCTTATAGCGAGCGCCGGGCCCGGCTGTGTATCCTGCCGCCGCGGCCGGGCCCCGCGCGCGGCATTCCATAGGCGCCCGGCGCTCAGGGCAGGCAGAGGGAGGAGGAGAAATAGTGCCCGGCTCCCAGGGCGGAGGGAGACAGGGAGCGGGGAATCGGCACGGGCTGGGGGAAGGCCGGGCCAGGCGGGGCAGGGCAGGGCTGGGCTGGGCTGGGCTGGGCTGGCCGGGGCAGGGGGAGCACGGCGGAGACACCTTATTCTGGAGGTGGGACGGAAGGATCCGAGTTCCCGGCTTGGGAACGAAGTTGCTGCTGCCCTGAGGGGTGTCGAGGCGGCGGGGGAGGGAGGGGATGCGACTGAGGGGATCAGCCCGGGGTCCCGCTTTGGGAAGGGAAGTGGGGGGGATGGAGGGCAAAAGGTGATTGTGACTCTCCCCATCTCTCTTCCACCT